>JAUMHN010060346.1:0-27133 GCA_032360265.1 Heliamphora ciliata
ATCCTCCTTCTTCTCTATTTTCATCAAACTCAAAAATCACAAAAAGGCTTTTAAACTAATTTTCATCTTTAAGTAGTCATAATTTTCTCTCTTAAAAATACTCCATTATTCTTTTCTTTTCTTCTTTTTTCTTCTCTTTTATTCTCTTTTAAATGTTAATAGCTAAATTTTCTTAACTTATCTATCATAATATTATTCTTTCCTTTTATTAACAATAAAAAGCACTAAAAACATGAAGATATCTTTTAATATTCTTTTATTCTTATTATTTTTATCTTTTATATAAATAATTAGATTTTCTTCTTAATAGCATTTTCTACCCTTCACATCTTGTCAAATCCTTTTCTTTTCTTTTCTTTTAAATCTTTAAATTCTCTTTTATTACAAAACTCTTATTTTAAATTTCTTTGTTAAAAATGTTTTTTTTAATATAGAATTTTTCTCTTTTATGCATTTATTATTTTACATTTTTTACTTCTTTATTAATTCATCACGTTGAGGTTAACCTAGTTAATTTTGATAAAATGCAAGTTTTAGTTTTCTTTATTTGAAAGCATGTTTAGGATACTTTGATTTTTCTTTCTTTTATAGTAAATCCATGTTTAGGTAGTTTTGGTAGCTTATAACATGTTTTATTATTTTGCATATTATGATAGTTTAAGTCATTTTTGACAATATTGCATGTGAGTATACTTCATGTATCCTTTAGATAGAAATTGCTTGTTATAGGATTTAGGATTTTTCTTTTGACACTTATTTATTTTGGAGTGTTATGTACATATTTTATGTATTTTCTATACTTCATTTTGAATGTTTTCTCTTTACCCCCATTTTCTTTATTTGCATGCATTTGATGAATCATATTAAAGAACCAATGATGATTAGTAAGGCTAACCTTACGGTTGGGCGAACGGGGTGCCTAACGCCTTCCCCGATTCGTACCTTAGCTCCCGAACCCTTTTTATCTGGTTAACGTTTTCAAGATCAGTAACCAATTTTGTTTTTCTTAGTTTTTCTCAAAAACTAAATGGCGACTATATTTCAACAAAAGGGGTTTTCAAAATTTGATTTTCAAGGTGTTTAAAATATTTTTCAAAATATCTTTGAATTTTCTTATTTTTAACCCCCAAATTCCAAAGCCACACCATCCGTCACCACGGGCACCACAAAATCTACTCAAGATCATGCTCCATATCATCACCTAAAAATGGTTTTGTACAAAAAATCCCACCTGTGAGCCGAAACCTAATAGAAATAGACTATAAAGCTGTAAAGCAAGATATGCAATCATATGGTGAGAGCTAACTCGACCACAAGTAAAACCATGCATTAAAACTAATGCAAGCAACAGTTAAAGAAAACTGTAGTCAAAATGTTGTTTTCCACTCGTATCACACAACTGTGGAAAAATAGGATAAAAACAGTTTGCTCCACTAGGGCCACACAACCGAGGAGAAAAGTTAAAACAGTATGCTCCACTCAGGCCATACCACCGAGGAGAAAGATAAAATGAAATCCTATGTACCGACTACGTCACAAGGGGACAGATGTAGCAACTATAGACTCCTGCCCCTTTATCCAATCTCTACACATCGTAGGACCGGTTAGGTAAACGCAAGTTCTACACAAAGCTACCACAACGTAAAAGTTTAGTTTACGGGACTGAAACCCGAGGGAACAAAGCACCCAACCACCTAGTTTACAGGGATTAACCCGAAGAACCAAGGTACCTACTATGCGCACATTTTTGGACTTTCATAGAGGGCAATTCGTGCTAAATACCTGCTATCCCGGTACATCTAGAGAATCATTTATCAAAACCAAACCCTTTTTCCACATATATACATTAAATATGTATATATAGATCCAATCCATCAACATGGAGACCAAACAAAACTTGTAAAAACATGAGTTCAAAATTGTACAGCATATGTATAAGAAGATCCAATCCATCTACCATGAGATCAATGCATGAAAATGCATGATTTTCATCAAAACATTTTAAAAGTTGAGCCTCAACCCCACAGGCTAGCTCCAAACCTTCAAAAACATCATTTTCAAAGATACACCCTCAACAGCCCAAGTTCAGTCGACTGGACCCACCCTCCAGTCGATTGAATAACACACTGGAATCCACACCAAAATGCCCAACAACACTATTTAGTTGATTGACCCCATGGGTTCAGTAGAATGAGCCCCCAAACCATGATCCAGTCGACTGACCCAAAGGGTTTAGTCGACCGAACCAGCCCAGAAAATGTTTTTCACCAACGGTTTTGCCATTTTAAACCCAATATAAAGCCTCGAAGCTTCCATCTCACACCCATGAACTCACACACGCTCAAGCCTATCACCAAAGGCTTCAAAAGAAACATCCAACACCATTTTTAAACAAACGAAACAACGGAAAAAGTTTTTTAAACCAAAAACCCACTTTTCCCAAACATGAAACACCTTTTTCATGAATATAAAATGGTAAAGATGCATAAGAATACATACGACACCCTCTAACAACTTTAAAGTCTAGAATCCTACCTCGATGAGTCAAGAACTCGATGCCTCAATTCGCGTGCAAAACCGAGCTTCGTCGAAATGGAATTCCATCTGGATGGATGCGTAGAGCACAATGCCTATACCAAGGATCGGTTGTTGGTCCGTCAAAACCCAAGCCATGGGCCCCCGAGAAGTTAGAGAAAAGGCAGAGAGAAAACTGGAAAAAACTTAAGAGTTAAGTTTTGAAAATATCTTTTGAAAATATCTAACTCTAGATATTTATGGGCCTCCAAAATATCTTTTTTTTTTATTTTTAAAATTCGTACCTAACTCCCTGCAACCCCCGGGACCAACCCAGCATGCTCAAATAAACTCGGTCATACATCAAAATGCTTAAAAACACGTAGAAGCAAAAATTCAAAACATGCGTCAAAAGCGCCGAATATGCATATAATATAAAAAGAGACGGTACAGGGTCTCACAAGAACGAAAGAACATGTCATTGATATCCCATTACCTCGTCGTAGTGGAAGAATTATCGGGACAAATGCATATCAAGAACAGGGTGTTGATGCATAGGGTTTAGATTCTGCATACTATGTTACTACTAGTACACAGACATAGCTAGTGCCTTGTCGTAGTGGGAATGTTGTTCATCAACATGATCGGTATATGTTCTTGAGAGAGTCTTTTGACTAGATTCTGACAGAACTATATATCGAGCCCTATAACTACAATGAAGCACTTCAGGACAAAGATGCAGATCTTTAGCAAACGGCTATGAATTCAAAGATGAAATTTATGTATTCCAATCAGGTCTGGAAACTTGTAGAACCACCCGAAGGGATAAAACCCATTGGATGCAAGTGGATCTATAAGAGGAAAAGAGTAGCAGACGGGAAGGTTGAAACCTTCAAAGCTGTGCTTGTTGCTAAAGGGTTCACTCAGAAAGAAGG
Source organism: Heliamphora ciliata (assembly GCA_032360265.1). Taxonomy (NCBI): domain Eukaryota; kingdom Viridiplantae; phylum Streptophyta; class Magnoliopsida; order Ericales; family Sarraceniaceae; genus Heliamphora; species Heliamphora ciliata. The sequence goes on from JAUMHN010060346.1 coordinate 3,450, forward strand.
GATCGATTATGAGAAAATCTTTTTGCCGGTAGCCACGCTTAAGTCTATTCAAATTCTCTTATACATTACCGCACATTTTGATTATGAACTCTGGCAAATGGATGTCAAGACAGCTTTCCTTAATGGAAGTCTTGATGAGTGTATCTATATGACACAACCAAATGGATTCATTGCAAAAGGCTAAGAGCACATATTGTGCAAGCTTAAGAGATCTATTTATAGACTTAAGCAGGCATCGAGATCTTAAAACACTCAGTTTGATCAAGCCATTAAGTCTTATAGTTTTAATCAAAGTCCGGATGAGTCCTAGGTGTACAAAAAGCTTGACGAAAGTGTGATGATCTTCCTAGTACTTTATGTAGAGGATATCTTGCTCATCGAAAATGATAGAGGCATTATATACGATTAAAGTATCGTTATTTGGGTAGCTCGATATGAAGGACTTGGGAGAAGCTAGTCACATCCTTGGGATCAAGTTTGTGCGAGATCAGAAATAAAGAATGTTGGGCTTATCATAAGTAAAGTATATCGATGATATCCTTACTCGTTTTAGCATACAAGATTCCAAGAAATGGTTTCTCCCTTTCAGGAATGAAATCACTCTATCCAATGATCAGTGTCCTAAGACACCTGATGAGAAAGAGAACATAAAGGCAGTTCCTTATGCTTCAACAGTAGAAAGCCTTATGTATGCTATGCTTTGTAGTAAACCCATCTGCTTTGCCGTTGGCATGGTTAGCAGATATCAGTCTAACCCAGGACAGGAGCATTGGACTGCGGTAAAGAATATAATCAAGTACCTGAAAATAACTAAAGATTATATGTTGATTTACTAGACAGACAGCTTAGTACCTTTGGAGTACACAGACTTAGATTTTCAGTCAGACATTGAGCTTACATTAGGAAACAACCTTGCAGATCATTTATAAAGAGCTTACCGGCTAAGACTTTTGATAGTCATGTAGAGGGCATGGGAGTCAGATGTATAGTAGCATTGTTTTGAGTATAAGTGGGAGATTGTTAGAGTTGGTATACTGAAAATCATATTTTTTGTATTTAATTTTATTTTAATAAAATTAATTTTTTATTTTATGAGAATCTTTATGAGCAATGTATATATATCATTTCTTTGTTATGCATAGATATTCAATGTTTTGTATAGTATTTAGTCTGGTGTGTAGAGTACAGCTTACACACAGAAGATCATATTTTAGTTTCTTATAGAATATAAGTTTTATGTTCACAGTTTAGATGGAAATGGACAAACCATCGGTATGACTGTAGCACGAAGTTTTAGTAGGCCTGTCTTGGTTACGGGGAACAGATAATAGCGTCATCAATTGTTCTGACACTCTGTCCTAGTACGCTTTGTGTTTATTGAACGAGACATTTGGGGTAATTAATTTTATACTGACTATAAAAATTAATTCACACCCAAAGGTTATTATGAATAGTGCTTATCCTCTTAATCCTAAAATAATTATTGAATTGCATATATTTAATATTCGTTGTTTTGATTCATTAGAGGATGCGATCTTATATGAGTCTATATTTTCGGTGAGTTAAATAGTAGTATTATATATATGCAAACATTAATTATTGGCGGAATCCACGTTTCGAAAGATCGGGATTAACGATACCCCCTTAAGGAAGCTTATAAGTTTTGACCGAGCAAAACCCCGCAGGTGGATTTGATTATGGCGATTGAATTAAATTGTCAGTAATTAAATTTAATTGGCGGGTATCAGGAATCTTAACGTGGAGAGAAATGGTAAGCATTTAATAACAGAAGCTCAATTCTAGATGGTCTTGAGATTATGAGTCAGAGCACAATTATAGTTCTTTAGTGGTGTGAACTATAATTCAGTATTTTATGGAAATTGCAGAAATCGCTGCTAGTTTTTAATAATTACAGATACCGCTATGAGATTTGCTTAATTGTGAAAACCGCTTACACGTGTCTGTATTCTACTAGAAGTTTTACTGATAATTACTCCCCAAGCCCTACTATAGCTCTATAAATATGTGGGTAGGCTGAACCAATTTCATAAATTGTCTTCTAAAACTAAAGATGTCCAGGTTCTGGCGGTATGCATTCTTAATAGATTGTAGTCCACCCTACATTCAAGAATCGCATAAGAGAATACAGTAGAAGATTTGACAGGAGCATCAACTCGGATTCAAATCGTAGATGAAGATTCGACCAGTAAATATGTATTTTTCTAAATTAACTTCGGATGCGCGGGTTTTATTTTGATCATTCGTCATCAAAAGTTTTATCTGAACCCTGTTTTGGCGTTTGCCCATCCAGTTAATTTTTTTAGATAATCGTTTGCGAAAACAAAGAGATCTTGCCAGTTTTGCCTCCAACAAGATTATGATTTTTGGTCACAATTTAGATAATAATAATCTAAGACAACTAGGTGAATTAATTCATACAAGTGAAAACGGTTCAGTATTATACGTAAAAATTACAAAAAATAAGGTCTCAGTTGGTTTTAGTTTTAGGATATCAATTCAAGTCTAAATGAGTCCAATTTTGGGTATGATTTATTTTAAAATGTCCCTTACAAGTCTCATAAATAGTGCTCTAGGTAGTTATTTGGAAAAAGTTAGAGAAATAAGTCATTTTATAAAATGTGTTCAAGCGGTATTAAACACACAACATAATCAGTTTTTAACAGAGAGTTTAAAAAAGGTTTGGGGGATCATCCAGGGGTTTTTGGATCTCATTTTGGACAACAACTATATTAATACGTTACCTACACTTTTCATGAAAATCACTTTTGAAGATGGTCACTAAAAACAGAGGGTTTGGATTGCTAAAAAATATGTGACAGAGGGTTCTATTATTCACTAAACCTTAACAGTGATTTTGAGAGGTGATTTGACCATTCATATCTCTATGTCTTAGGCTCCTTTTTGGTGTATAGCTAGATATATATGTTGGCTACAACTTTATGTTTTTACCTAAGCCCAAATCACATTTTAAAATAGGGTTCTTGGGTCTATACCTTAGACTGGTTTGAAACTGACACCTTTTGGTAGAAATGTTATATCTCGAGTTCTATTAACTTAAAATAGTTCAAACCAATTTTTGATGAAAGATAACATCAAAACCTAGGTCTGGATATAAAGAACACACTCAAATCATTTGTTTAGACGTAGTTATGATTTTTCAATGTTTAGGGCAGAGAGCTCAAAAATCACAAATCTCAGGTTTACTTATGTTTTAGCCACCTAGCATGTTGTGTGTCAAGATTTGGTTCATTTTATTTGCATGCATGTGTTATATACTTGTATATCAATACTCCAAAACTCATATAAGTTATAGAACTCAATAACATCAACATGCACACACATATCAAATCTTAAGAAGTATGAAGAATCCACATTTTCTTAGCATCACGCCTTTTCGTTCCATAGTTTGGTTCTTATTCTCGGTTTTGTTTTCTGAGATGGATTGAGGGAGTTTGTGGTGGATTAGATCAGAGAGTTTTAATGTGTTTACTTACTTGTTTGAAGACCTAGGAATGGAGGATGGTTAGTGGACTTGGCTTCAGGGTGGCCTTAGTCTCCGAAGACCTTTCTTTCTTGGATCCTCTTTCTCCTTCTCCTTTCTTCTCTTAAGTTTGGAAGAACACTTAGAGCTCTAAAAATTCTGGTATCTCTCTCTCTAGTATTGCCGAAAATGAGGAGAAGAGGGTGCTTGGGTCTTGTTTTTATAGAGAAATTTTTTAGTGGACCTAATGTTGCATTGGAAGCTTTTTTTTAAATTTTATTCATTCTCATTGGTTGCATGTAATCCACTGTTCTAATTAAGAAATATCATTTTAGGTTTTTCAGTTGGGAATTTTGTTAGGGCCGGTTTGGGTGGCTCCAAATTTGATTTTGCATTGTTTTAGTGTTTAAATGAGGTATTGGTACCATATCATGCTTCAAAAATGCTTCAAAAATTAATTTGGTGTATCTTTTTAGTATTCCAACCTCTTAAAATATATTTTTTAGTTATGATTAGCATAGTCTTCCTATGATTTATTATAATTTTTGTAGCAATTGATAAATTTGGTGTAGGCAAATAAGTCACTTTAAGCTAATTTGACAAGATGTGACTTTTTAACTTATTTAGGTGTGTAAGAACTTTAATAATTATTTATTTACTTTTGTTAGCCTAAAAATATTATATTATTATGTATATTACTTGTTTGAATAATCTTGGGTCATAATGATGCTTGATTGTACATCTTTTTTTTCATTTTTGAGATAAAAAAGCAAAAAGTTACTTTTTGGTACAAACTCCTAGATAGAGCCGACCACTAAGGGTATTTTTGTTATTTTTTTGTTATTTTATATTTTTCTATTTAATCGTATTTAAAATTTTAATTTAGGGTGTCCATGTGTCAAATGTTGAATTTTTAAGACTTTTTGGTACAAACTCCTAGAATTTTTTATTTTTAATTTAATATTCCGTGTTAACTACTTAATTTAGAATATTTGGAGTTTTCTCTAGGTGATAGGGTTTTACCTTTTGAGTATTTGGTCTTCTCAGGATTTTCGGATCAAATTACGGTTTCAAGTTGAGTTAGGGTTTCTAATCTTTTTAGCGACCTATGATCTCGTGGGCTAACCGTTGCTAATACTAGGGTTTGAACCAGGTCCTAACAATCTACCTCCCATAAAATAAATTTCGTCCCATACTTCTTTGTGTGAAAAGTTGTGGATGATTTACTTGCGTTGTGCCTTCTCGTCCTGAAGTTAACTTTCTTGCTTCCGTGGTGCTGCATAGAGCACGTATTAACAGAATCATTTTTTTCTCCCGGAGGACCTTTCTTTGGATATTTTATGACCTCTCCTCAAAGTTGCGTCCTTGTTCATTCGGCTAGTCGTGGAAACGAGCATCGACTCTCGATCGTCACCTTATTCAGCTGTCGATAGTCCATGTAGAGCCTCGAGGTTCCATTAGCAAACAATGTTGATGCATCCCATGGTCGAGTGTTTGGGCAGATAAATCCTTGTTAAGTTGCTCTTATAACTGTCCTTTTAACTCATTCGATTTGACAGGATCAATCCTATGTGCTACGTTTGAAATCGGTGCAGCGTTTAGTTGGAGTTTAACAAAAACTCGATCTCTTGATGCGGTGGGAGTCCAAGCAATTCCTCAAGAATTACGTCATTGTATTTACATACAACCCGTGGTAACTCGATGGTTGATAGGGTGCTTGTACTGGTGAGCACATAAGCTAATCTTCCTGTAAAATCAATTAATCTGTATGCCTTCACGCCAACAGGTGTAAGGGTATCACGTCATTTTCCTTGGATCTAAACTCTAGTTTCATCTTCTGTATGCGCTCATATCTTCATTTAGCGATAGTTGATGATGGCTTGATGTTCGGGGAGCCAATCCATACCAAGAATTATGTTGTAACTGATAAGATTCATGACTCATAGGTCGTATGACGTAGGGTTGGTCACTTTTCATGTCCTACAAACAAAATCTACCCGCGTGTGATTTTCTAAGGGTGTAACGACGCTTTCGGATGAATTCGGACTCTTAGTCGTACTAATCGATTATCTTGGTCGGCCTTTGTTCAATTGTGGCATCTTCGTTAATGTGGAGCTCTTCTATGTTGAAAAGGTTGGCAGGATTAGGTCCACATTTTCTTAGCATGAAGACATGGAACATATCGTAGATATTCATGAGCGATAGTGGCAGGGCTAGGCGGGAGGCAGTTATTCTGGCTTTAGCTAGAATTTCTAACGGCCCGATGTATCTTTTTGTTGACCTTCCTTTTTTCTGAAGTGCATGGTTCTTTGTCGAGGCTGGGTTTTATGCGATCTTTCGTATTGAACTCGAGGGGCCTATACTGTCGGTCTTCATAACTCTCCATTGTGGTCTTCTTGGTTGTTTTGAGTACGCTATCTGCCGTAACAATTAGTCTTTCTCCAGTTTTCTTTTTCGTATACTAGTGACTCGCAATATCGTTCACACAAGGTTTCATACGGTTACAAATGTTGACTCAGTAGCTGTTATTTTCGACGCACTTTGACCATAGGAAAATATCTTTCTTAGCTCCCTTTTAAATTCCATTATGTAGGCTCTTAGCAAATCTTTGATGGTTTGAATTATGCGCTTGGACTGCCCATCAATCTAAGAGTGAGATGTGGTACAGAGGTAAGGCTCTATTCCTAAGGCTGCTTGTAAACTCTGCTTAAATGTGTTGTGAGATGCAAGTCTTAGTTGGGTGAAATAAAGGTAGATAACTCACGGATGTACTTTCTGCTTGAAGTCACCGACGTGTCGCAAGGTCTAACTGATAGAAAACGAGCGGTCTTCGTGAGGCGATCCACTATAACCCAAATGTTGTTTTCTCGAGGCGATCTCGATAATCCGATGACGAAGTCCGTAGTTATACATTTTTATTTACATTTTGGTATTTTCAAGGGTTGTCCCATTCTTTCTATCATTTGACCTTGACGTTTTGGTATGTAGGTTTGAGTGTCTCTTCTAATGACTGGATTGTTTCCCAGGTAGTCGATCACCCTAGGGTAAAGAGAACGTGACAAGAGGTATGGTGGTGTTAATTATCTGATCTTTTAACCAGTTGTAGCTGGGTGGTTAAATTTTCATCAAGTTCCAAACGTTCATAGTCGTGGTCAAAATTCTTCGTTTGATTGTGATGATGGTAGAATTCAGATTCTAACGTTTTGATGAGAAAGGACGACGTGAATATCTCTGCCTGTGGACGTACCTCCTTTGGTTACGTAGTGAGTAGAATGTCTTAAGCTCGACGTTGTTTCTTGTCTTCCATTTCCCTACTGGCAGTATAAACTCTTTTTCCTCAGTCCTTTCGATGGGTGTGTTAGCTACAAGCTGGTCTGGAGAAGCATGAACATTGTCGTGCGGTGAAGTCGTAAGTTCCTAGGGCCAACATTGTTGTCTCTAACTATAGATCATTGATGGTGTAGTTCTACCCGTTGAAGCCTCTGAATGAGACGTAGTTAGTTAAATAAGCCCTTATTTAGCCATTCCTGTAGCCAGGGGTAACGATCTTTAAAACTTACTGAATGCGGACATTGGCAGGCATTTTAAGCCGTGACACCAATAAGAAATCTGCTTCACACTTTGAAGAGGTGTTAGGAGGTTCCTCTGCATCGTCCTAGTTTCCCGTGAAAGCGCTAAATCCTAATGATGTAATATCCTGATGACTATCGTTGCTCACTGGTGTACTAGGTAAGGCTTTGAAAGTCAACTGAGGCTCATGAAAGCATGCATGGGGTTTAATAAGGATGGTTAGTTCAAATTTACCGGTCTCAAAGGAAGCGGTCGTAGAGCGACGAACGGTCAAATGATTAGCCAAGGATTTCGAATGACGTACTAGGCTGCACAAAACATAGCTGGGGCTAAAGTAGCTAAGGGAAGGCCAACAAGTCCTTTACCGAGATTCAATAGAAAATTTTTGAGATGGCTCAAAAGAAGGATTGAGAGAGGGTAAAGGTCATGGTTAGAGAAATCACCATTGACCCAATTCGAGAGGTCATTTAAGGGTCGACAGCACGTGGGATAAGTGATCAAATGATAAACAAACATTACTTAAAGGAATGGTCTCGAGACCAACCGGCTACAATCAGGTCTTAACGATGAGATGATGACCGATAGGTAGCCAAACCAGATATTTTCTTTGAAGTTACATCGGCCTAACACACTTCAATTCAAGTATTCAAGCTGTTAGTTCTAGGCAACCCAAGAGGGGGTGAATTGGGTTTTAAAAAGATAATAACAATTTTAAAACCTTTTTGAAAATATTTTAATAGTGCAAACAATTATAGCAAGTATAATCAAGAAATAAAGTAATGCAAACATTAAATAGGTTAAGAATAGAGAAAATGAACTAGACTCCCCTTGTAGTTCGGCTTCTTCCAAACCTATATTCACTCCCCAAGACTCCCCTTGTAAATTTTTACTAAAGTAGAATGCTTACGGGTGCATTCAAAACCTTTTACAACTTCAAGACGATCCTACGAAAGACACACCTTTGTTTTTCTTCTAATCTCTTGAGTTCTTCTTTGATGATATTTACTCACTCACTCAAAGGGTGAATGGTGACTCACCCTTAGATACAATAAATGAGATGTTTTAATGAGTATCACTCACTCTCTTTGCAGAAATGATTGGCAATAAATGAGAAGTAAAGAGATGAGATATAAGAGCTGGAGTTATGAGCAATAAATGAGAGCTTGAAAGATTTTGATTTCGAATCAAGCAATACAACACTGAATATAAGTCTCCAGATGTTTTAAATGCTGAGAGCAACTCCTTATATAGGCACTTGAGAATTCAAGACCGTTTGAGGTAGGTGGGAGCAATAAATGCTAAAAATCCAACCGTTGAACTTTGTTGCGTATTTTAAATTTCGTCACAGGTGTCGACACAAATGGGTTTGGGTCGACACAAATCTTCTAGAGCTTGGTTCTATAAGTGATTGGGTCGACTCAAATCTTTGTTGGTGTTGACACGATTTTTACATTCTTCTCACCAACACAACAGTGTCAACACAAATACATTTGGTGTCAACTCTTTTTGTTCTTCAACTTTTCGAGAGGGCCTTTCTATGTTGACTCAAATTGCCTTTGGTGTCAATAGTAATAAGTGCAGGAACCCTTGGTGTTATTGTGTCGACTCAATTTGACTTTTGTGTCGACTCAAAATTCTCCAGGCAGGCTCGGTATATTGTGTCGACTCATGTTGCATTTGTTGTCGACTCACAAATTCTGTAGGTAACCTCAGTACATTTGTGTCGACTCATCTTCAATTTGTGTCAACTCAAAATCTCGGATAACCAAAGTGAAGAATCACTTGGTGTCGACTCAAACTTAGTTTGTGTTGACTCATTTTAAAAGTAGAGAGTCTCGATTCTTTTGTGTCAACACAAATCTCAATTTGTGTCGACTCAACATTTAATACTTAAAATATTTTAAATAAACAAGTTAAGGTGTCAACTCATTAACTCAAAGGTGTTGATATTCTTTACCTTAAGGTGTTGACTTAAATATCTATTAGGATCAACACAAATATTCTTATTCAAGAATACTTAAGTGTCAATCCATTTGAGAGATGAGTCATCTCTTATGGCTAAAGTTGTCAACTCATTTTTCATTTTGTGTCAACACTACATTTTTGAAAATATTAAATATTAACTTTTTAAATCAATTTAACTTAGAAAATGAATTATGAAAATTATTAAAATCTAATTAAAAAGCCCTTGGGCTAACAATCTCCTCTTTTTTTATGATTACAATATTTTTTAGAAAATATTTAAAAAGATTTTCAACAAGGGTTCTCTCCTTATCTTTATACCTTAAACAAGATATTCAATTACAACAGCTAGGCATTTAGCAACAGTGTAATATACATGTTTAAGATGATTTATAATTTTAATTCAAAAGCATTCTAAATTTATTAAAATATTTGCGTCAAATCAAGGAGGCTCAACACTTATCAAGCATATATGTGCAAAGTATTTCTCAAATTCCAAACATCAAACATAATATATAAAGCATGCTATCAATCATTTGATGTCAAAAAGAATTTCAAAGCTATCATGCAACAAAGGTTATACAACCATATATATAAACAAGATATGTGATAACTCAAATCCCAAACATACATTCATAATCATAAAGGAAAGTATGTTCCAACCAACACAAAAATATGTATGTTAATATTACATCTTCTCCTTCATAGCAAATCATAAAAGCTTCTAAATAATAAATGTTTGTAAATATTTTTCTCTTCTTCTCCCTTTCCTTCTTCCTTTACCTTTCTTGTCCCCTTTTGAAATCATCAAAGGGTTGCATTCACTGATCGTCCATGAATTTTTTGAACTTTTTCTTCTTTTCCGGCTTCTACCTTCTCTTAGATGCTTTTTCTTTGGAAGATTGTGCTCGCTTGTGCCATAACATCAAGAGTAGCTGCTAGTGCTAGATCCACTTCACACCGTAATTGAGTAGCTTTGTCTTTTTTGGTCTCTTTAGGCTTGAATTACTTGCTCCAAGCATCTCGAAGCTATTGGAGGTGTTCTTCCACTTTCCTAGAGTGTGCTTGAACGGCAGTGACAATGCCTTGATCATATTCCTTGCAGATCTGCTAAAGGATTGTCTTATTGCAATTGACTATGAAGACAATACTGTCATCTTTGGTTTAGCATAGGGCTCTCCCAGTGTCGATTGCATTCTCAACATCACGTCGGTGGCCACGGCTAGTTTTATCCAAATGTTTGACCTTATCAGATAGGGAAGTGATGGTTCTATGGAGATCAAACAGGTCCTGGTCGACCTTGGTTTGAAAATTGGTTAAAGAAGAAGACAAACCCTTAACCAAAGAAACAGCCTCAGATAGATCAATATGAGAAGAAGCAAATGGAGCAGGTAGAGCATCAACATGAGGAAGAAGAGGAATTAGAGAAGGAGCAGATGAAGGTCCAAGAGTGTTGGTCCTGGTAGAGGGGGAACAGGAGATCCAAAATCTACGGGTATAGGAGAAAAGTCACGAGAGGCAAAAGGATTTCTAGGGGCATATGAGGTACCATGATGGGTAGTCTATACTTCATCAATTTTAAAAATTTGCATGTGTTTAAGAGTGGATTCCCCATAAAGGTCGTGTTTTGAAAAGTGAACAACCTTTTCAACAGTGAGATCAATACCAAAATGTCGAAAGACTTTTGTTAAAAATATACCGCGGGGGAGAGATGAATTAGGCTTTTCATGAAACTAGAGCATGTCTGAAATGAAAAGAAAGCCAAGATCAAGATTCTTTTGTTCAAGAATACACCATATGATGAATATGTGCATGTTGGTGACATCTCTGAACTTCTCCATCTGGGACAGAAAGATATGGTTTACCATGTGATGGAAAATGCACGTTTGTGGCTTTAGGGAGTTTGCCTCTAAGGGTTTTAAGGGATCTATTTCCTCTACCTCAAATATTTATTTTACCACATCGTGAAAAGAGAATTCATCTATTTCAATAGAACTCTTATTCTATTTGCATGAAACAAATATTTCACCCTCGGTGATACACGGAATTTCATTTAGAACATTTGAAGTCAAATAGATTTCAGTCCCGTTCACCCAAGAAGTAATGGTGGTGCTGGAAATAGATGAAATATGGAAGTGTACATAGAAAAGCTTCACAAGTGTGGGATAGTGGGGGTCACAATTTTGGAGTAACCTCTCCCAACCAAGATTAGAGAACAAATCTCTAAACCTCATTTCAATGGAATGAAAATAAGAGAAATCTATAGAGTGGCCCAATATTACCTTGCGATTCATGAATGAGGAGAAGTATAGGTTCTGGAACTTATTAGACTTGAAACTCAACGACTTTGACATTTCAATTGTCGAGGTTCCTGTCGCCATTGCCGTCGCCGTCTTCTTTTGCTTCTTGTGAACCCTAGAATTTGATGGGCCTTCATCGACAGTTCATTTGCTTACCTTGCCCATAGTTCGAGCAGTCATTATTGATCGAGAAGGTAGATCGAAGAAAGGAGGGGAGATGGGTCGACTCGATTTTTCGAAGGGAAGGAAAAACCGCGGGAGACGAACAGTTATAGAGAGAGAGAGAGAGAGAGAGAGAGAGAGAGGAAATGATGTGAATGGTGGGGACCGGTGCCTTTTAAATAGGCAAAAGATGTGTGTCGACACAAATAGAATTTGAGTCAACATGATTCTTCACGAGTGGGGGTGTCCAAAAATAGAATTCGTGTTGACATTTTTTCAGAAAGGGTCGACACTTTTGGCCAATTGAGTCGACACGTTTAAGCATTAGGTCGACCCAAATTTACCGAGAGCAAGACATCAAAATTGAGTCAACACTATATAGAATTGGGTTTGCACTTTTTCCAGCAGTGTCTCTTCTATATAGCGCTGAGTTAGCTCAAACACATATGTGTAGACACTTTTTCAAATAGGGTTGACACATTGCACTCATCAACGAAGAATATTAAAAGCATTTAAATGCATTGTACAGACATGGTTAGTTTGACATTTTAATCATCAACTTGGAGCACATAACATACCAAGTTCTCTTATTATATAGCATATTTTTTCTTCATTTAATGGCTTAGTGAATATATTCACAAGTTAGTAATCTGTGCCTATGAATTCAAGTTTAATGTTATCTTTTGCATATGATCTCTAATAAAGTGATGTCTAATCTCAATGTGCTTTGTTCTAGAGTGTTGTATAGGGTTCTTGGATATATTGATGACACTAGTGTTATCACATTTGATAGGGATATGATCTAGGCAAAAACTATAGTCCTCTAGTTGTTGTTTCATCCAAAGAACTTGTGCACAACAGCTATCAGCTGCTATGTACTCAGCCTCAGTTGTAGATAAGGCTACTGAGTTCTGTTTCTTACTAAACCATGAGATTAGTGAGTGTCCTAGGAATTGACATATTCCACTCGTACTCTTCTTATCGACTTTACATCTGACAAAATCAGCATCAAAATAGCCAAATAACTCAAAGGCTATTCTTCTAGGATAGAACAATCTTAGATTTTGTGTACCTAAGAGGTATCTAAAGATGCGCTTAATGGCGGTCACATGTGATTCTTTAGGATTAAATTAAAATCTAGCACACATGCAAAAACTAAACATAATATCCAGACAACTAGCAGTTAAGTATAGTAGAGATCCGATCATACCTCTATATCATTTTTCATCTACTGTTTTATCATTGTCATCGTTATCCAGCTTTGTTGTAGGACACATCGGGGTTCCCATAGGTTTTTCTTTCTACATGTCAAACCTCTTCAATAAACTCCTTGTGTACTTAGCTTGGTTGATGTAGATTCCTTCTTGTATTTGTTTGATTTGAAGTCCAAGCTAGGAAGTAGTTAAGCTCTCCCATCATACTCATCTCAAATTCTCCTTGCATGCGTTTAGCAAAGTTCTTACTATGAGATTCATTAGTTGAGCTAAAAATAATGTCATCTATATAAATTTGGACAACAAGCATATTATTTTCTTGAGACTTGATGAAAAGGGTGGTATCAATTTTTTTCTTTTGAAAACTCATTTTTAATCAAGAATTTGCTAAGCCTTTTATACCATGCTCTAAATGCTTCTTCAAACTATAGAGAGCCTTGGTAAATTTGTAAACATGGCTTGAAAAATCAAGATTTTCAAAGCCAGGCGGTTGTTTCACAAAAACTTTCTCCAAGATAAAACTATTTAAAAAGGCACTTTTGACATCCATTTGATAGAGTTTGAAAATTTTAAAGCATGCAAAAGTAAGCAACATCTTAATAGCTTCAAACCTAGCCACAGAAGCAAAAATCTCATCAAAATTGATGCCTTCTTCTTGATTGTAACCTTGAGAAACCAATCGAGCTTTGTTCCTAAGAACTACTATAATTACCCAAACTCAAAGATACGAATAGAAAAGAAAAAACATCTCAAATGAAACGAAATCTCGAACCTAAGTTCGGTAAGATGAATTGGCCCGACTCTTTAACCTTTCGAGCCCGAGACCCGAGGTAGAGTGGGAACCAAACAAACATATATGAAAATCCTAATATTGCGGGTAAGAACTCAAAGTTATAAGTCCAAGTTGTTTAAGATGAGAGTAAAACTCAAAAAGTCAATAAACGAATTTATGTGAAAATACCTAAATTTTCTCTTATAATTAAATAAAAAAAATTATTTTGATATATGTGTATATATATATATATATATATATATATATATATATACACTTAAGTGGCCAACAACCTAGGAGAATGTGCTAAAACATGGTGGCTAAGTTTCATAAACTCAAGTTAATTTAAAGTAACTGAGGTTAGTTAACCCATAGTTAAGAAAACTTCCTATATGACATTTGGCAATAAAAAGGGACCCAACCCACCTATTCTCCCTCAAAATTTTGTGCATATATATATATATATATATATATATATATATATATAGAGAGAGAGAGAGAGAGAGAGAGACTAAGAAGAAGAAGAAGAAGAAGAAGAAGAAGAAGAAGAAAATAGAAGAAAGAAAAAGAAAGAAGAAGAAAGAAGGAGGAAGATCCATAGAACTTGAAAGCTATGTCCAAGGTTTTCTATCACCAAGAAACAACTTCTAAACAAGGTAATCAAGGCTCTAACACTTCTGATTTTATACATATCAAATACCTCTTTCATTATTTTGAAATACAAATCTAAGATCAAGAACCGAAAACTCAAAAATAAAGGCTTCATGGTTGGATTTTTGAGACTGTTGGGTTTGAATGTTGAGGTTGTGAGTTGGTGTGGGTTTTTTCATGGGTTCCATGACTTCTATAAACTCTAGAACATTGATATATTGAAGTACAACACATGTATACAAAGAAGATGGGTCAAAAATTTACACACATGACAGTAAGAGGCTAGAACCAAAATAGGCCTATGTTTTGGGCATTTTAAGCTTTTTGTCCTGATCTTTGGAACATCATATCTCAATGTAAAAAAATGATATAAGCATGTTCTTTATGTCCAGACCTAGGTTTTGTGTTTTCTTTCATCCAAAATTAGTTTGAACTCATTTCCGTGAGTGGAACTCGAGATATTTCAATTCTACAAAAGTGTGTCGGTTTAAGACCAGTCAACAATGCAGACCTAAAAACCCTAGTTTAAAATGAGATCCGAGCTTTGGACGAAACATGAAAGCTGTAGATAACATGTATAGATAGCTACCCACGAAACTTGAGTCCAATATATTGAGTTGGGATGGGTCAAAACCCCTTTGAAACTCTCTGTTGTGTTTCAACCCTCAAAGGACACCTCTGTTACATATTTTTGTGTAACCTAAAACCCCTGTTTTTAATGACCTATTCCAAAAGTGGTCTACATGAACATTGTAGATAACATATTGAGCTACTTTTTATCCAAAAATCAGACCTAAAGCCTCGGGATGATACCCCAAAACTGTTTCAAACCCTCTATCCAAAACCGGCTCTACTGAGTTTTGGCGGCTGACAGAACCTATTTTCTGAAATTGACAAAAGGTTTAACTTGTTCTAAACAACTACCCTTAGAACTAAACATTAAACTTATAGGGGACATGTTGAAATAGAATATACTCAAAAATGGGCTCATTTGGACCTGATCTAATACCCCAAAACCGAGACCAATAGAGGCATATTTTTGGTAAAATTTTGAGAAAAGTGCTGAACCGTTTTTGTTTTCGTCAAGTCTTTCACCTAGTTGCCTTAGTTTTTGGCCTTGGTGTAAAACATAAAAGATGTAGAGAATATTTTAATCTAAATTTTCACCAAAAATCATATTTCAACTCCAAGTCTAAATACCTCAAAATGCTGCGGTACCATAGAATTTAATGTTTGGAAAAAAGTAATAAATAGTTAAGTTAAATTCTTAATCAAGTAAAGGATTGGACAAGTGCGTAGTACCCCTTAAACCTACAAAGAAAGTAACCATGGTCCCTAAAATCAAAGAAAACACTCAACGATCTGAATCGTTTTAGTTTCACATGCTAAAAGGGAAGGATTCGGTGTTAACGGTCGAGCCGTGTTTTGCTTGTTAGGCATGAAGGTTTTAGAACTCGGGGGTTCTGCTTAGCTTGCCGGGGGAGGCTCAGTTCATATGCATATAATATAAGGTAAGAGTGTTTAGCCATTATCTTGAACTTGAATTTATGTAAATGATGCTTAAAAATGCTTTGAAGCGCATGTTTTGAACTATGACTAGTTTGACAATTACATGAACTTGTTGTTTTCAAAAGCCATAATGTTTTTAATTCAACTGTGCTATTCATGATATTCTGAGCTAGCATGATGCTACTATAAAAGTATGGTTAATGTTGTGAGGTTGTTCCAAAGTATCAAGTTATAAGTGTTTCTGGCCCTTTATATCCCGTTAAGGGAGATTGCCCAATTATGGGTGTTGTTGTCCCTATAGGGCAGGTTTCCCATTGAACGGAGATTTTGCCTTAAAGGCTTTATGGGCTAAATTTCGGGTTATAGCACATACCACTCGTACATGGTGGAGAGTGGCCCTCATTCCATCACGTTGCTATCCGTGCATTGAGAATTGAGGTTACGGTACCGTCGAAACTCCCGATCGTGAGGTTAACGACTACTTAGACACTGTTGGGGTTTAGGTCTAGTTTTGAGAAAGTGGTTTACATCTTTTAATTTTGGTGGTTGAGCTAGGAACATATTTTTATTTGCAATACTGAGAAGGTTCTGTATAATCTATGATATTTTCATGTTCAAACAAATGCATCATTTTCTATATTTTCATGGAAAATGTGATAAACTATTTTTAGAAAGAGTTTTCAGTTATCTTTAACTAAGTAACTGTCTTTTCTGTTCATGATAATGCTAAGTGCACTCTTCTATAACCTCTGTGGTTGCAGATACCAAGAATGGCTAGGAGTTGGTCCACCACAGGCATGTCGAATAGTTTTGATTCTAGTGTTGGGAATCGTTTTGGTTCGATTTTCTTTTGTTTAGATTTTAATTTTGGCAGAACTTCATGTATAAGTCCCTAAAGGTTTTTTTGATGTTTTAGAAGTAATGTATGCCCTTGGGATGGAAAATCCCTAGTGACTCTTGTATACCTCTTTTGACATTAAGGTGTTATGGTTGCTTAGAAGTTCTTGTTTGGTCTCTTAATATCTTTATCCCTTGTCTTTCTCTTTGGCCGCCGATCTACGGCGGGATCACATCCCTTTGTTCAGGTTTAGTGCCTTACAGGAGTGAGGTGTCACAACTGCTTCAATATCATCCATTTTGTTTCTAAAAACCCATTTTGTACCGATGATGGAATGTTCCTTAGGTCTTGCGACTAAAGTCCTAACCTTGTTTCTTTCAAATTGATTAAGCTCTTCTTGCATAGCCAAGATCCAAAATTCATCGTTTTCAACTTTCTCAAAATGTTTTGGTTCAGTCTAGGAAAGAAATGCTAAATTATCACAAACATTATGTAGAGAAGATTAAGTTTTGATACCTTGAGATGGGTGTCACCAATGATTAGGTCTTTTAGATGACCATGAGCATACCTCCATTCCTTAGGCAAATCTGGATTTTTAAGATTTGAAGGTCCAACTGCCTGTTGAACTTCATCTTGTTGAGGATTTGAAGTTTCTCACGATTTGGCTCTTCTTGGTCTTTAATGAATATGTCTTCAACACCTTTTTCTATGTCAACCAAGTCATCTTTACAAAATTCCTTTGAAGAACAAAAGTTAGCTTCATCAAATACCACATGTATAGATTCTTCAACAACTAGGGTCCTTTTGTTGGAAAACTTTATTGGCTTTACTAGATAATGAATATCCTAAGAAAATACCTTCATTAGATTTTACATCAAACTTGTCCAAAAGTTCTTTGTTGTTATTTAACATAAAACATTTGCGCCCAAAGGTACGAAAATAACTGATGTTAGGTTTTCTTCCATTACATAGCTCATATGGAATTTTCTTGAGAGAAACTCGAATCATGGCTCTATTCACAATAAAACAAGTTGTGTTCATAGCCTTGGCCCAAAAGTATCTTGGTAGATTGTTTTCACAGAGATGATTTTAGCTATTTCTTCCAATGTTCTATTCTTCCTCTCAACAACTCCATTTTGTTAAGGGGTTCTAGGAGCAGAGAAGTTATGGTTAATACCATTTTCATCACAAAACATTTCAAAATCTTTATTTTTAATTTCTCTACCATGATCACTTTGGATACTTGTGATTTGAAGACTTTTTTCATTTTGAACTCTCCGAGACAGTTTTGGAAAAGAGATAAAGGCTTCATCGTTATGAGCTAAAAAAAGCACTCAAGTGTATCTAGAGAAGTCATCAACAATAACAAAAGCATATCTCTTACCTCCAAGGCTAAGAGTCCTTGTTGGACCAAACAAGTCCATGTGCAATAGTTGTAATGGTTTAGAAGTTGAAATCTCATTTTTTGTATGAAAAAAGCTTCTAACTTGTTTGCCTTGTTGACATGCATCACACACTTTGTCTTTTTTAAATTTGATTTAGAGTAAACCAATCACTAATTCCCTTTTCAAAAGTTTAGAAATCACGATCATGTGTGCATGTCCAAACTTTTTATGCCACAGCCAACTATTCTCACTCAAGGCGGCTAAGCACTTGTTGTCACTTTTGTTGGAGGCAAAATTGACAAGATTATTGTTTTTGTAAACGATTTTTGATAAAAAAAATTAACTGGACGGGCAAACGCTAAAATGGGCTCCAGATAAAACTTTTGACGTCGAACGTTAAAAAATAAAACCCATGCAACGAAAGTTAATTTAGAAGAATACCTTATACTGGTCAAATCTTCAACTACATTTTTTATTCTGAGTTGAAGCTCCCGTAAGATCTTTTACTGTACTTTCTTATGCGATTCCCAGATATCGTGTGGGCTATATTCCTCTAGAACACGTACCGCCAGAACCTGGACTACTTTAGAGTTGAAGACAAGTTATGAATATGGTTCAGTCTGCCCGCATATTTATAGGGCTACAGTAGGGACCTGTAGAGTAATTATGACTAAGACTTCAGTGAAAAACAGATACCCATCAGCGGTTTTCGCAATTAAGCAAATCTCATAGCGGTATCTATAATTATAAAAATATTGCAGCGATTCTGCAATTTTCATAAAACACAGAATTACGTTTCACACCACAAAAGAACTATAATTGCGTTCTAAGCCATAATCTCAAGACCTTCTTGCATTAAGCTCCTATTGTTAAATGCTTAACATTTCTCCCAAAGTAAAGATTCCCGGTATCTGCGAATTAAATTTAATTACTGACAATTTAATTTAATCGGCATCTTAAATTCTTTAAGCCCTTCCGCTTAACTTATTTGACCGACGGATAATCAAATCCACCTGTAGGATTTGGTCCGGTTAAAACTTATAAGCTTCCTTACGGGGGTATCATCAATTTCGATCTTTCGAGATGTAAATTTCGTTAATAATTAATATTTACCACATAAATAATACCGTTATCTAACTCACCGAAAATATAGAACCATATAAGATCGCACCCTCTAATGAATTAAAATAACGAATATTAAATATACGCAAATCAATAATTATTTTAGAATTAAGAGTATAAGCACTATTCATAATAACCTTGGGGTGTGAATTAATTTATATAGTTAATATAAAATTAATTACTCCGATGTGTCCCGTTCAATACACAAAAAGTGTACTAGCACAGAGAGTCGGAACAATAAACGACGCTATTATTTGTTTTTCGTAACCAAGACAGGCCTACTAAAACGCTGTGTTACAGTCGTACCGATGGTATGTACATTTCTATCTATACTGTGAATATAAAACTTATATTCTGCAAATACCTAAAATCTGATCTTTTGTGTGCAAGCCGTACTCTAAACTCCAAATTAAATACTGTATAGAATAAAGGATATCCATACTAACATTAAAAGAAATGATATACATACATTACTCATAAAAATTCTCATAAAATAAAAAATAATTTTTTTAAAAATAAAATAAAATACTAAAAACATGATTTTCAGTATACCAACCCTAATAATCTCCCACTTATGCTCAAAATCATACTGCCATACATCTAACTCCCACGCCCTCTACATGAATATCAAAAGTCTTAGCCGATAAGCTCTTTGTAAAAGGATCTGTAAGTTTGTTTTCTAATTCAATCTTGGTCACAGTACCATCACCTCTTTTTACAATTTCTCGTATCAGGTGATACTTACGCGTAATATTCTTTCATTTCTTGTAGACCCTTGGCTCCTTTGAGTTTGCAACCACTACGCTTCATAATAAAGTGTAATAGCCGACTAAACTGAAGGTACCACGTCTAGATCCAACAGGAAGTTTTTGAGCCAAACGACCTCCTTGGCTGCTTCAGAAGCTACCATGTACTCGGCCTCCATGGAAGAATCAGCAATGCAAGACTGCTTGATACTCCTCCAACTTATAGCTCCACCTCCTAAGGTAAACACATATCCTGAGGTAAACTTATGGGAATCCTTGTCAGACTAAAAATCTAAGTTTGTGTACCCTAACGGTACTAGAATGTCTGCCTAGTAAATTAACATATAATCCTTAATTCTTTTTAGGTACTTGATTATATTCTTTTTTGCAGTCCAATGCTCCTGCCCTGGGTTAAACTGATATCTACTAACCATGCCAACAACAAAGCAGATGTCGGATCTAGTGCAAATCATAGCATATATGAGGTTTCTTACTGTCGAAGCATAAGGAACCACCTTCATCTTCTCTATCTCATCAGGTGTCTTAGAATACTAATCCTTGGATAGAGTGATTTCATGCCTGAAAGGGAGAAACCCTTTCTTGGAATCCTGCATACTAAAACGAGCAAGGATATCATCGATATACTTTGTTTGTGATAAGCTCAATATCCTTTATTTCCAATTTCACACAAGCTTGATCCCAAGGATGTGACTGGTTTCTCCCAAGTCCTTCATATTGAATTACCCAGATAACCATACTTTAACTGCAGATAATGCCCCTACATCGTTTATGATGAGCAATATATCGTCTACATAAAATATTAGGAAGATCACCATGCTTTTGTAACGCTTCTTGTACACACAGGACTCATTCGGACTCTAATTAAAATCATAAGACTTTATGGCTTGATCAAACTGAGTATTCCAAGACCTCGATACCTGCTTAAGTTCATAAATGGATATCTTAAACTTGCACAAAATGTGCTCCAGGCCATTTGCAATGAATTCGTCTGACTATATCATATAGATACACTTGTCAAGACTTCGTTAAGGAAAGTTATCTTGTCATCCATTTGTCAGATTTTGTAATCGAAATGAGCAGCAATGGATAGGAGAATCTGGATAAACTTAAGCATGGCTATCGGTGAAAAGGTTTCTTCATAATCGATCCATTCTTTCTGAGTGAACCATTTTGCAACACGCCTAGCTTTGGAGGTTTTAACCTTCCCGTCTGCTCCACTCTTTCTTTTGTAGATCCACTTGTATCAATGAATTTTATTCCTTCGAGTGATTCTACAAGTTCCTAGACTTGATTGTAATACATAGATTCCATCTCAGAATTTATAGCCCTTTGCCAAATATCTACATCTTTGTCTTGAAGTGCTTCATTGTAGTTACAGGGCTCGGTATCTAGTTCTGTCGGGATCTTGTCAAAAGACTCTCTCAAAAACATATACCAATCAGATTAATGAATAACCCTCCCACTACGATGAGGCACTACCTGCGTCTATGTACTAGCAGTAACACGCTGTGCAAAATTTGAACCATGTTCTTGATTTGCACCTGTTCCAATAATCCTCCCACTGTAACGAGATAATGGGATATCTGTAACATATGGTTCCTCTTCTGTTCTACTAGTATTTTCTCTCAGTTCTTCTAGAACAATATTCCTTTTGGCCTTGTGGTCCATAATATAATTTTGTTCCAAGAATCAGGCATTGGTGCTAATAATGACGTTATAATGCTAAGGATTATAAAATAGTCTGCCCTTCATTCCCTTGGGATACCCTATAATGAAACAGACTTTTGTCTCAGTTCTAACTTACCCGTGTTCCCTTTCAGTACATGTGATGGACACTCCCAATTTCGAATATGTTTCAGACTAAGCTTACGCCCGATCCACAATTTTGTGGGAGTAGAAGGTACTAACTTAGAAGGTACCAAGTTCAGAATATAAGCCGCTGTCTCTATGGTGAGTCCCTAAAACAAATCTGGTAATCCTGAATAACTCATCATAGACCTTACTATCTCCATAAGAGTTCTATCCCTTCTTTCTGCTATACCATTCTGCTGCGGAGTGCCAGGTGCAGTCAATTGGGATATAATCCCTTTAGATGTTAGGTAGTCCATAAACTCTCCAAAGAGGTATTTTCCACCGCGATCGGATCGTAGTAATTTGATACTTTTACCCAGATGCTTCTCCGCCTTTGTCTTGAATTCTTTAAATTTCTCAAAAAATTCAGACTTACGGTGCCTTAGGTAAATGTATCTATATCTTGAGTAGTCATCAATGAAACTAATGAAGTACTCAAAGCCACCTCTAGTCCGAATTATCATAGAACCACACACATCCGAGTGAACTAGTTCCAACAGTTCTTTAGCTCTATAGTTTTTAGCCGAAAAGGGTCTCTTGGTCATCTTACCCTCTAAGCAAGATTCATAGACTGGAAGTGTCTTTACTTTCAATTAATTGAAAGGTCCATCTGCTACCTGTGTGTTTATCCTTTTTAGATTAATATGACCCAAGCGTAAGTTCTAAAGAAACGTTTGGTTTATTAAAGAAGGAAATTTTCTCTTATATGGTAAATTAGATGTGTTATTCAATTCAGTCAGTTGCAGTGTACGAGTGATTAGAGTAATAACATAAAGATCATCCACCAATATACCAGAATAGATAACCTATTTATTATCCTTAATAACCACAGAGTCATTAAACTAAACCAAATATCTATCTTTAACCAATCTAAAAATAGAAACTAAGTTCCTTCTAATGGAAGGTACATAAAGACAATACCTCAATATTAAAATCTTATCTCCACTAAAACTGAGAGTGATATCTTCTACTGCGGCTATTGTTATCTTTGTATTATTGTCCATATGTAGGTATATTTCTCAATCACTAAGTTGTCGAGTTTCCTAGA
This sequence comes from Heliamphora ciliata, assembly GCA_032360265.1. Lineage (NCBI taxonomy): Eukaryota > Viridiplantae > Streptophyta > Magnoliopsida > Ericales > Sarraceniaceae > Heliamphora > Heliamphora ciliata. The sequence continues at coordinate 26,103 of JAUMHN010060346.1, forward strand.
ACCCCTACAATGAATTGCAGACTTGATCAGTGGCTCCCGTATCTATACACCAGGTTCCGATAGATAACACTGCTAAACATGTTTTCACAACCATTGAGTAGAAATTACCCTGATTATTCTGTCTTCTGAAAAATATTGGACATAGTTTTTTCAAGTGTCGTGTCTGGTTGTAGTGAAAACATGTGCCATTCGGCTTTTTCACACCAGCCTATGGCCCACTAACTATCTAGGAAATTATGCAACCCTATTTCTGAATCTTTTTCTTCTTCATGCCTTTCGGCCCAGAGGAAAAACTTTTTTCTGAAACAAACACATTTTCTGGTATTGAAAGAATACCATTAGTAGTTAAAGCTATATCTAAGTTTCTTTTCTAGTCAACAAAATTCAGTCCCGTAAGTTTGTTTTCTTTGAGTATAATAGTGAGTGAATTGAATGCCATTTTAATCTTGAGAATCACGTAATTAAAATACCGTTAATTATGATGAGCAAAATTTTGAATTTATTTTAATTTGGTTCCCTCTACCGTTTTAAAAAAAAAAATTGCCAGCAGCCTGGTACCCTATGAATAGCATGTCTCGGTAGGAAGACGTCTACTATCCCTCGTATGTCTAGACAGGTCAATCCTTATTAATTTTACCATCTAGGCAACTGACACTGCCAAATAAAATTAAATGGCTGACATAACTTCGGTCTAGTGTATAATAGCGGTGACTCAAATGGAGAGAATACTGTTATATGCAGCTAAGTGTTAACCATCACCTAATCCTAAATCAATCGTTTCGTAATGAACCCTTCAGATGGAGAAGTGATCCACACTAATAATTATCCAGAATTATTCCTAAAAGAGGTTTGTACTAGCGATAACGCAATTAATCTGTCCAATTGGGAGTAAGGCCTTACTGCTAACATGTAGGGTTTAATTGCATCGCCTACAAACTAGTGATGGAGACTGCGGGATTTATCTGTGAATAAATTTTCTCTCCCACTTAGATTTTTAAAATATTTTTTAAGGTTATAAAAATTTATTTAAT
>JAUMHN010060453.1:0-27130 GCA_032360265.1 Heliamphora ciliata
GAAAATATGTTGGGTTATACTTGGGACTATTGTCGTTAAATTGGAAAGATGTGATTACTTTATAATTTAAAATATACGAAATGATAAATGAAGGTGGAATCAATGATGAAAACCAATTGTGAATGTGAATATTATAAGAGCAAGTGAAATTTGGGAATTTATTTTTGAGGTTGATATGTATTTGTGACGTATAAACAATGAATTGGATGGAATCATGATAACATGGGAATGCCAAAACAAACAAATGAATAGAAATTTACAACTTGAGAATAAAGTATAAAAATGATTTGGTTTTAAATAGCAACCATTAAGTAAGCATCAAGAAGAGGAACTACAAATTGAAACTTTACTCAAAGGACGTTGGATATTTTGTGGCATTCTTCCTACAATTCAGTGTTTACTTGCAAAATTTATATTGTAATTAAGTCAGTTTATCAAAAATGGATGAATTGTTTATATGCGAATAAGAAAAGTGATTCGAGATTTACAGGGTTAAACTGAGGAGATGTGATAAATACAATGATTAACACATATGAGTGTATGGCACTAACGAGAATTTTGTGTTTATGCAATAAACACTTTAGCTAATTGAATGGTGAGCTGTAGTTCGACTTGAAATTTGAATGGATAAATTCAATAGATAATGAAATATAGGAACTTATGGAATATGAAAAAGGTTTATGGAAGTTTGTTTTAGATCATGATATCGAATTTAAAAGCGAGTTTCAACTTGATATTTATATACATGGTGGGTGTATTCTTTTTTAAAATGACGTGATCTTGTATGCATTAACTTTGTGCTGGTATTTGGTAACACCGAAAGGAATGATGTGAATTATGAGAAATTGAACAAAGAAATTTATGATGTATTTGACTTGGATGGAGAAACGGGATATTAAAGCAAAATGTAATTTTGAAATTAAATGGGAAATTTGAATTTGGAGTTGAAATGATGTTTCGTGGCAATGATTGGGAGAGGAACCATTTGTGGGTTGGACTCCTGGGTTTTGAAAATAAATGTAATTGATAAATAATGAACCGTATGGATTGATGTGGATTAAGTTGGGCTTGCACAGCTCTGCGGTGAAAGACCAAAAACTTGCGCAAGATGGGGACCACATGCCCACGGGTTAGCCCTCGAAATGTGGTGGTTGTGTTGTGATGAGTTATAGAACGATCCATTCCACAATGGCTTCGCGTAGCCTATTGGGGGCGAATGGAGCGATGTTTCTATAAGCTGCGTCCGATGCCGGTTCATTAGGTGTGATCGATTTTGTAAAAATTGGGTAATGAGTTAAAAATGGGAATATTGAGAATGAAAGGAACGAGTTAATAGGGGGGACATTTATGTGCATGGGTGTGTGTACGAAAATGACTTGGTGAAACTTATATTTATTTTTATTTTGGTTACACCCATCACACCTCACAAATCATGCATTGTATTGCTATTAGTCTTATCCTACGAGCTTCGGCTCAAATTATATATATCCAATCTTTTACAGGGTTCAATAAACGAGGAGTAAGCAAAGGCTGGGATCCTGAATAATATTTTGAAAGAAATAAGCAATTTTATTATGTAATCATTTATATATATATATATATGTTTAGATCTTATGTATTCGTTTCAAAGTATTGTATTGGGAAACTATGCGAATTGTTTGGATGAATGTAATTATCAGTTGAATCTAGTAATATTCATATATGATTTAATGCTCATGGAAGTGGATGCAATGGTAATGAAATGATGCTTATGAGTCGTTATGTAATTTAATTCTGTATAGTTGATAAATAGCTTTAATTGTGATTGGGTATTGAGATCCAGGCGGTGCCTGAGTATATATATTGTGATTTGAGTTTGATAAGAAAATTTAGAATAGTCCGAAAAACATAGGAGACTGCCGAAATTTTTTTTGAAGTTTTGGAAAGAAATTTCTTTTAAACCAAATTAAATCCAAGTGTTTTCTTTAAAGAAAGTTCTAACCACAAATTTTGGTTTTTATAAAAAGGAGTCCCCTCAGTTTTCTATATAATTGGGTTATCAAGTGGGATTCACGTGCCTCGCGTTAAGGGCGTGACAAAACATGTCAAAAATGATTTTATATAAGGACTTGCGAGAGTCTCAAAGAAAACAATTTGAAAACAGTTTGAATCTTGACTCATCAGAGTCTCGAAAATAATTTGATATATAGATATAGTACAATGCTTCACCGGCAAAGATAGATTCCTACGAGCCAAGATTTCCACGAGCCCCACTTGCAACATATATATATATATATATATATATATATATATATATACTTTTACAAGCCTCAACAACAGTTCTATCACATCCACAAGAATATATACGCAACACATGCAATTCGCGCACCTTAACACATGCATCGTTAGGATTACATTTTCATCCCTCGGATTCACACACACACGCATCTTTAGGACCACATTCAATGAGATGCTAGGATAAAAACTTTTTTTGACTCATAGGAGCCACAAAACCGGTTTGAAATCAGTTTTATATCACAACTCACACGAGTCTTAAATACAGTTTGAAAATGGTTCTAGTCATGCCACAAAGCATCACATACAATCTATGTACTTTCTTGGGCTTCCACCGAGAGATCTCAGACCCAACTAATGCACCTTCTCGGTCTTTCACCGAGGGACCTCAGCCTCAACTAATGTCTTGTTAACCAAAGTTAACAGATATCTTCACGGGTTAAAACCATAGGGACCAATATATGCCCTCAACACATATTTTCACAGGGTAAAATCGTAGGGCCGATATATGCCCTCAACACATATCTTCACGGGGTAAAACTGTCAGACAAATATACGCCCTTAACATATGCATCTTTACGGACATTCATCGAGGGACCAATATACGCCCCAACATATGCAACCTTATAATCAGAATTTCAACCAGTGCAACACATACATATATAAAACCAGAGTTTTAAGTGCATCTAAACCACATAAGGCCACATATCCACCCACAATATGCAAGAATTAACTAGAGTTTATAAGCACAAAAGCACGTATAAGCACCACGTTCCACATAACGATGCCACACAACCCGTCACGACATCACATGCCACACACCTAACACAACTAACAACTTATCGAACACGATCTAACCAACGGCCAACACCAAACCTCCCACAAAATAGTTCTCGCCAAACCCCATCTCTAGAAAGGATAGCGGATCCACACGCCCCGCACCTAACGATGCACTAGCCACCACGCACACAATCGTGCACCAACACCCTGTATGAAATGACCAACACCCCTCTCCGTGACTTCAGTTGGTAGGACCCCATAATCTAATCAACTGAAAAATCACTAGAGAAGAGCAGTTGATTGGGCCCCATAAGTTGATTGACTGAAAGGCCACCACACGACCCAAAGAAACTCCCACATGCCCAACACGGCAAACACGAACCCACACAGTCCCAACACAGCAAAAAGAAACCCCTATGGTCCCAACACGACCAAAGAAAAAGGGTTCAATACAACCAGCGAAAGTGTCGACACAAACAAAGAAAGTGTCGACACAAACAGCAAAAGTGTCAACACAAATAGTGAAGGTGTCGACATAAACAGAAAAAGTGTCAACACAAATAGCGAAGGTGTCGACACAAACATAAAACGTGTCTTCGCTATCGACACAAACATAAAACGTGTCAACACAAACAGCGAAGGTGTTGACACAAACATAAAACGTGTCAACACAAACAGCGAAGGTGTCGACACACATAGAAAAATGTATCGACAAAAAACAACAGTGTAGTCAACACAAGCTGAAAGAAAAAGTGTCGACACCAGTAGCGGAAATGTCGACACAAACAGAAAATGTGTCTACACAAACAAGCAAAAGTGTCGACACAAAACAACAAAATCAAATTTTCAAACTAGACGACTGAACAACGACGGAAAGCAAACCCTAGTAACGAAAAAAGCTTCTCAGCCCCAATTGAAACCATCCAAACACCCCTTCTGCAATCGGCGGACATACACAAGCTCAAAACTACCACAAAACCTCGAGAAAAACACTCGAAACCCGATTCCACACAACCAAAAACACCCAAAAATTATTTTAAACCAAAACCCAATTTATAAACTAATTTTTCATGTATTTTTAAACGGTCAAAACACATATAATTTCATGTAGCACTCTTATAAGACATGAGAGTCTAGGATCCTACCTCGATGATTCAAAAACTCGATGCCTCGAACCACGTGAAAAAAATAAACTTTGTCGAATGAAATTTCGTCTGGATGAACGCGTAGCCCACCACGAGAAGACTAAGGATCTATTGTCTGATAGTCAAAAATCGAGCCTTGGACCTCCGAGAAGTTAGAGTGAAGGTAGAGCTTTGGTTTAGAAAAAGAAAACTTAGCCACCAAGTTTTTAAAAATATCTCAACAAAATATCTAAGACTAGATATTTATAGGCAACGAAAATATTTATTTATTTTTTTTTGAAATTCGCACCACCACGCCCAAAGGCTTCGAAATCCAACGCAACATGCATTTCTAATCCCGAGCATGTATAAAAACACAAAAACATGCTATAACAAAACGATAAATAACGCGTCTAAAAACGCCAAAAAAGAAAACGAGTCAGGGTCTCACATAATTGCAAAACTGGTACTACGTGGCCGAGGGAGGCTGGGATGAAAGCATGAAAATCTTAATCAAGGCTCTATGTCCATGTCAATGTACTCGTCAATAAGCTCTTCTAACTCTTCAGAACCTGACATGGAATGCTAGAGAAACTCACACCAATATAGAAATATTTTCAAGTAACAGGTTAAAACATGACAAATAAAAATAGCAGGCTAATCATGACAATGATTATGATGAGAAATGATGCAACAAATTTAATTTTTTAATCTAATTTAAACTTAAGTTATTCTAAGTTCTCCCAACCGAGGTGAACCATCCTAAAACCCTATGATCCCAATCACGCTGACCAAGTCTACCGACTGACAAAGAGCGTTCCTTAAGCCATGGGATAACTACGTAGCGGACTAAGTGTCTAGCCGGGTCATCACTGACGGCAAGGGTGTGGACAAGTCAACACTCAGGCTCTCGACTATCAGGTTAAGGTCAAACGCCGGATCACAAAATCTAACTCCTATTATTACACCACCCAAACCGCCTTCACCAAAATACAAATATCACAACAATGTGCATTTAGCACTTGGGGCAAAAACTTTTCAAAATAAATCAGGACATATAGCCAATATCACAATATTCCCAAATAGCTAAATTTTTATGTATTCCAATTTCATCAATCACGATACCAACCCTAAGGTTCAATTTTTATTCTTTTCTTAAAATAAAACGGTAAATCCCGTAAAACCCACCAAATAATGACATGTCATAATAATTTAGACTAAACATACAATTTAAAATTTACATACACATGGCATGAATTATATGGCATGAGAATAATATGCACAAATTTTATAAATAATAATTTAAACACAATTTTACACAAATAACTTACGTTAATGACATATCACATACATGTATGGAATTTAACCAAGATTGCATGCAAGTGTCCAATTATCATTAGCACTTAAAGCACGTTAAATAACATCACTAACTTAATAAATCAACTCAAATATGGAATAAAATTAAGAACTTAACAAGACAACCTATAACACTCAAACATTTACATTCAATCAAGAAGAGTGTAGACTTTTACTACTGTCCAATAGAGTTTTAAAATCGTAAAACTTGAATATGAATTCTGCAAATTGGTAGGAAGAATATATGGGATGTTTTGAACACTTTTCATGTTGACAACTTTTCTGGATTTGGCCTCTAAGACATCGGTTTTTGCAAAATAAAATTGTGTGACTCTGTAGAGATTTATTACCAGAACTGTGGCGAGATTTTCAGTGGTTTGAAAAATGAAAATGGGAAATTAGACTCATTGAGTGAATTTTTTAATTTTTACAGAGGTCTATCTATGAGGTATGAAGCTCTAAGCGTTGGCCTTGTATCAAAATTATTTTTCTTTAATTAGTTAAAAATCTTCTACCAAACAGTGTCTAGATTCGACACACTTTGAGAGAATCGGTGCCATTTGCTCTATACTCATGCAAACGGATTGATTCCAGTGGTGTTAAAAAGATAAGACATTTATCTATCCAACTACATAAAAATCATACCGAGAGCATACTCCTACAATAAATGGCATGAATTCAAAGTTGTCTGTCTGAGCTGCTATTTTAACCCAATTTGCTTCTCTAATTTTAAAAATAACAAAGAAACGAATTTGGACCTCAAGGAATTTTGTGCATGTAAATAAAATATCCATGAAGTTACAGTAAAAATGTAAGGACCTGATACCTGTTTATTTTGTTCCTTCATATTTTCGATAAGAGAAGAAACCGAATTAAGTTTGGGCGTGAGCACTATAAAATTTTATTCGTTAATGGTGGAATTAATAATATGTGAAGGTGAAATTAAAGTACACGGTGATGAATGATATGGTTATGGTTGTATTAATGGAAATATTCAAATATTAAAATGTGAGCAAAGTTGGAGGATTTAGTGAAAATTTAAGCAAATTCTGCAAAATTCAGTTCAGGGGTCACTGCTTGAGCGGTGGTCTGTCCGCTCGAGCGGACAATCGGAAAATGCTTAGACAATTCTAGAACATTGGAGAAAGGTTGGGAATATGTACATATATAGAGAGAGAGCCCTCTATCCCACGTGAGACACCCCTCTCTCATTTCTCTTCTCCTCCTCTTCTCTTCTTCTTCCTTTTAAAGAGAGAAACCCATGTTCCACCAGAAAACCTAACCCTCCACCATGAAAATTGAATGATTAAAGCAAGATCGAGAGCAACCGAGGATAGAAATCAAGCTTTGGAGCAAGGAGATAGGAGATGGACCATCAAGGAGGCAAGAACACCCAACCTCAAAACCTAGGAGGGAAAAATTGGAGGGATATCAAGTTTTTAGGCGATTTGAGGTAGTATCTAGATTCTCTCATATGTGTGTGTTGATTTGAGTTGTTATTTTGATTACGTGAATAAAATATAATAGATTTCATACATGATTTGGAGAATTGATAGGGTTATGTGTGAATTGAGTTGGGTTCTCATGAAAATTGGGATTTTAGAGAAATGATAGACCATGATTTTGGAAAATTGTTGCATAAAAAGGGTTTATGATACTTGAACTCTATGTTTTTTAGTGGAAAGTAAAGCTTTGAAGCATGTTTGTGAGTGTTTATCAGTTTTGGCAGTTGGGAATTCAAAACAGGGGAGTTTTAGGGTTTTTCTTGGGCGATAGCACGCTCGAGTGGAGCCTCGTCTGCTCGAGCGGTCAACTAGCAGAGAGTTGGGCGCTCAAGTGCCCGACGTCCGCTCAAGCGGACTGGCTGCGTAGGACCAACTTTTTTTGATCATATCTCTCTCCTCTGGACTCCAAATAGGGTCATTTTTGTACTCAAATCGAAATTCTAGAAGTCCTCTTTCCAACAAGACTACTCTCACAAGAAAATTCTCTTTGTAGAAAAAGTTATGATTAAAAAGGTCAGGGTATATCAAATTTTTTTAACCATTTTCCACCCGTTTTTGGCCAAATATTTTCAAAGAGGATATTTTCATCAATGTTGAACTTTTTCATCAAATTTTTTTATCCCTTGGGCTATGGATATACCCACTTCACTACACCTGGGGTGGGATGCAAGTATCGTACCGATTGGTTGGGTTTGTGATAAAAATGGATTTTCGACATGTAACTAAGGTTTTAAGAACAAGTATGGGTATGAGTAATTGTGGGTTATGTAGTGACATGATTATCATTTTAGATTTTAAGCTTTAGAAAGAAAACATGAATTTTAACTTGTATATATATATATATATATATATGCATATGATGGGTGCATTCTATTTTCTTCACACGACATGATTTTAAATGAATTCAATTTGGTGTTATTGGTGCTTTATGAAATTAATGAAAGAAATGTAAAATATAATTCATGAAAGGTTGTGTATTGGAGCTTATAATGCATTTGATTTGAAAAGAGAAATTGAATACTGAATTCGAATGTGACTTGACAATGAAATAGGAAAGTTGAAATTGGAATTGAAACGATAATGTGTGAAAATGATTGGGAGAGGAACCGGTTGTGGGTTGGACTCCAGGATTTTTTTTTTGTGTGAAAATGAACAAGTATTGAACCGTATGAATTGATGTGGATTAAGTTGGGCTAGTGGCTCTGCGGTGAAAGACCAAAAACTTGCACAAGATGGGGACCACATGCCCAAGGGTTAGCCCCCGAAATGTGTTGTTGTATCGTGGTGAGTTATAGAGCTATCTATTACCCAATGGCTTCGCGTAGCCTATTGAGAATTAATAAGGAGGAATTTCTATAAGCAGCACCCGATACCGGTTCATTAATTATGACTGCGTCGTGGTGAATTATAGAGTTATCTATTACCCAATGGCTTCGAGTAGCTTATTGAAAATTAATAAGGAGGGGTTTCTATAATCTGCACCCGACGCCTACTCATTAGATGTGATACGGTTTTGTGATAAATTGGGTAATGAAAATGGGACACGATTTTTTTTGAATAATTGGATGATGGAATGGTGATATGGATAATATGAATAGATAAATGGGAACAAATCGGCATGCGTGGGTGTGTGCGTGTGAAGGAATAATGAATTGGTGAAATTTTACATTTTATTTCAGTTGCACCCATCACACCTCACAAATCATGCATTACATCTGAGTTAATTTATATCCTATGAGCTTCGGCTCACATATGTTTACCAAACCATTTCAGATTTTGAAGACCAGGGACGATATCAGGGCAAGGGATGCTTTGGGAAAGACTAGAAGGAAGATCTAGTGTTTATTTATATTTTGTATTACGATTGTGTATAAACCTGAATGAAGGATTGTAATTAAAGATATTATAGTTGTAAATGAACTCTTGAGATTTCAAGCATTTATTTTAAATTTGATATGTGGAAGAATATGGTTATAGAAAAAAAAAAAAATAAAATCAGAGCTCAAATTCTATGGTGAATGAAAGTTGTAAATGATGATCCTAAGGAGAAACTGTTTAGGGTTGGTTCACGGGTCCCTAGGGTTCGAGATGTGACAAATGGTATCAGAGCTCTAGGTTTGAATACCTAGGAGCCATGGAAAGTGAGGATGACCCTTAGTATGTGACTTGTTTGATGAGATTAGGCACCACTACACGGCCTGAGTTGTGTGCTTGCATGGGTTTGCAATTGAATTGTCTTGCGCATGCTATGTGTTTATATGAGCATGGAGATCGAGTCATAGGGTGATATGGCATGTCATATGGCGAATGATCAACTACTTTGGAGTTCAAAATAGAAAAGCATTTAGTCAACGTTCTTTCTATGAGAAATTTGAATTAGTTGCCCGAATTACCGCATTACTCTGAGACTTTTCCTCGGTATGTGAATATGTATTGATGTGATGTGACTAGGTGTTGGGTAGTGTGTAGCTTGGCATTAGAAGGTTAAGTTGAGTTTAACCTAGTTGGGTGTTGTGATGGCCTTGTTGTAGAAGTTATGCCCATGGGGCTAGGATGAGTTGTGGTTTGGATGGTGGTGTGGGTTATGGAAGAGTGACCCAGTGGTTAGTAATTATAGTGGGTGTAACCTCGTGAGATGAGCATTGATTGTTTGGAGTGTGTTGTACCCAGGAGAGTGGGGGGCTGACCGTAGTTAGTTGCCTGTTGTGTGTTGTATTACTAGTAGCCTGTCGAATGAGTATTGTAGGGCTTTTAAAACCTCTTGGAAGTGGTTCGTTGTGGTTGGATATGAGGTGTGGTTTTAGGCGCGTTGAGAACTATGTACGTCATAAGCCATGCTATGTCTTGAGCCGTGCTGTGTCATGTGTCGTGTTGTGTCATGAGTCGTGTACCCCGAGATTGGGTATGGACTGAGCATAGTGGACAGGAACATAATGGACGGGAGCATAATAATCTATGGCCTAAAGTGTGTTAGAAAGTATGTGCTTAGGAACATGGTTGGGAATATCCCTTACCTTGAGGGGTGTTGTTGGTAACCATAGTAGTATCTTGTGATTTTGGAGATCAGATTGATGACCCCGGTGTTTTTCTTGTGGCGTGGTGCTGTGTTGTGTTTCTTGATAAAAGTTGAAGGCGTATGAGGAAAGAGTATATGGACTAAAGATGTTATCGATAGGTTAGTTATTGAGTGATGTGCGTGTACATGAGAGGAGATGTATATTGATGGTAGTTGTGATGTGGTGAATGAAGATTCAAGGTCATTTGGGAAGTTTCAAAGAGAAGAGTTTTGTGACTTGGGTCATCATTCTCAAGCGTAAGAGATTATGTGGAATACATAGTGTTTGGTAAGAATATGAGTGTGTGAAGTTTGTGTGGCATGGTATAGATGTTGTTGGTGTAGCTGACTCGGTCGTCTTGGGATGATATGTAGGTATGATGAGGTTCTATAAGGGGATGATGTTGGTAGTATGTGATATGGTGTAAGATCTACAGATGGTGATGTTATCTTACGCTTAGGGGCAAGGGATAGGATGGTGCCGTTTGGTTTATAGTTAGTAGGCGAGGTTTATTTTTGTTCGTGTTGCGTATGGTTACTATCATGTTCGAATAGTGGTGTGCCAATGGTACTTGTGTGGTGGCATAAGAGATAGGGGTATTCTTGACTGAACGTTTTTTGTTTTTGGTGGGTGTACCGAAGTCGTAGTTCGAGATTGTGATGCGGTTTTGCCTACCCGTTTGGTTGTTACCTACCTGTTGGGAATTTAGTGATGTGACGCGATCCTATGAGGAGATGTCATACAGTGATGTGAGTTTATGTGGTGTTGTCTTTGGTGGTTAACCAGTGACGGCTTGGTGGACGCGTGCGATGTATCATTGGAATGGGAAGGAGTGAATGATAGTTAATGGGTTTGAGTAGAGGTCTAAGCATGAAGACCTAGTGCGATGAGTGGTATACTCATTGTGAATGGTGACCCTAAGAGGTAGTGATATGGAGCGAGAACCTAGAGCAGACTTGTGGTTTTCCTAGCAGGAGAGATGTTTATGATTGATTGACCAATGTGATTGCACTTCCTTAGTAGGAGTTAAAACGTTGGGGTTGTAAGAATGTGGATTCGTTTGCTTATGGTTTCTTGAAGGTCTCGTTGGCTTTACCCCGTGAGCCCGAGCATTTAGGTGACATTTCTGGAGATACAGTTTGATTTGTATGACGTATCGGTAGCTTTAGCTCTTGTTGAGTGACATCCCTAAGGGAGTTCAGTGGCTGAGTTATTTACGTGGTGAAATTCTCGAATATTAGTTATGCGGGATTCCTACGACAGTACAGATCCGTGGTTTGGATGATTAGGAAATCGTGTTTGGGGACCGTGCTGGGTGCATGAGTTTTGAAAGGACTGTAGAAGGGCTCGATAGTGTGGTTGGACTGGTGCTGAGACGGTGTATCTTGAGTATGATTTGTCTGGAGGTTGTTTTTGTTTGACCATCGGATCAAAGATGGGTATGTTGTTTTCCCAAAGGAAAGAAGTGAGGAGTAATAAGGTACAACAGTGTGGTTTGGATGGCCTAGGGCGATGACGAGAAACCGTGGGTTAAGATGTTTGCAATAGGTGTGTGCTTGGGAAACGGAAGTGCGGGAGGTGTATGCATGGTAATGGAAGTTATTAGTAACTCTAGATGAAAGGTCTCAGGATTTAATTTCCTTTGTTTGGTGTCGTACACTTTCTATGTGAGTTGTTTGGATAGTGGGCTTAAGGCCGTGACATGGCTGTGATTTGCGTAGTGGGAGTTAGGTTAGTGAAGCGCAACCTTAAGAAGTGTAAGGACTTGATACTTGTTTATTTTATTCCTTTATATTTTCGGTAAGAGAAGAGAAGAAATTAAATATGGGCGTGGGTGTAATAAAATTTTTGCTTGATTAACGATTGAATTAATATATGTTAAAGTAAAATTGAGATACATGGTGATGGATGATATTGATACGGGTGTGTTAATGAAAAAAAAAATTGAATATTAAAATGGGAGTAAAGTTGGGAGTTTGAGTTAAATTTTAAGGAAATTCACGAAATTCTGCTCCAAGGGTCACCGCTCGAGCGGTGGGGGTTCGCTCGAGCAGACTATCAGGATATGTTTGGAATATTCTCGAACGTTGGATATATTTTGGGGGTTTTATATATATATATGTATGACCCACGAGAGAGAGAGAGAGAGACCCATTTTCTTTTTCTTTTCTCTTCTCCTCATCTCCTTCTCTTGTTCTCTCCATCTTTAGAGAGAGAAACCCATGTTCCTCATGAAAACCCTAACACCCCTTTCCTAATCCTGAAGATTGAGGTTTGATTGAGGGTGAGCAAGGATCGAAATCAAACTTTGGAGCAAGGAGATGGAAGATAAAGCATCAAGGGGGCAAGATCTATCAACATCCAAGCCCTAGGAGGGAGAAATTGGAGGAATCTTAAGCTTTTGGTCGATTTGAGGTAGGATTTAGATTCTCTCATATGTTTGTGTCGATTTGAGTTGATAATTTGTTATATGAGTAAATTATAGTAGGTTTCATGCATGATTTGAAGGGTTGATAGAGTAATGTGTTAGTTGGGTTGGGTTCTCATAAAGAATTGATGCTTTGAGAAAAGATTAACCATGATTTGTTCAAATTTGTTGTATAAAAAGGGTTTATAAGACTTGAATCCAATGATTTCGGGGTGGAAATTGAGATTTGAGACATGTTTGGTGAACGTTTAAAAGTATTGAGGCTAGAACTTAAAACAGGGGAAAATCTAGATTTTTCTCGGACACCAGGGCGCTCGAGCGGAGCCCTGTCCACTCGAGCCACCAACTGGCTGAGAGTTGGGCGCTCAAGCGCCCGACGTTCGCTCAAGCGGACTAACTACACAACGTTAGCTTATTTTGATCATATCCCCCTCATCTGGACTCCGAATGGGGGCGTTTTTGTACTCAAATCGAAGCGCCAAAAGTTCTATTTCCAACAAGACTACTCTCACAAGAAAATTCTTTTGGTAGAAAAAGTTAAGATTAAAATAGTGAGGGTATGTCAAATTTTCTTAATCACTTTCTACCTGTTTTTGGCCTAATATTTTGAAAAAAGATATTTTCACCAATATTGGGTCCTTTTCATCAAAATTTCTTGCCCATTGGGCTATGAATACCTATTTCATTATACTTGGGTTGGGATACCTGTATTGTACCAATTGGTTGGGGTTTCGCTATAGAGTGGATTTTTAACATATAACCAAGGTTTTTAAGAACAAGAATGGATATCTGAATATGGTGATATGACATAGTCATCTTCTAGCATTACTAAGCCTTCTATAGAGAAACCTGAGTTTTGAACATATACATAGCTATCTATAATGGGTGCATTTCGTTATGTTCAAAAGGCATGGTCATGTTTGAGTTAATTACGCGTTGGCACTTTGTGTAGTTGATAGATGAGAATGGGGGGTTTGGGTTTAAAGAACTACTATATCGAAATTGAAGTGAATATTGGCTAGATTGAAGGTTTTCATAACCTATTATAAACTTATTCCATAAAATTATGTGAAACATGTTGATGTCAAGCCAACATTGTGGATTTTTTTGGGTAAAACCAATGAATTTATGAATTTGAAACCACATGAACGGTTAATCTGGGTATGATCCCTAAAATGACGAAAATGTGAATAATGAACACATGTAATGATATGGGTTTGGTGAGAGGAATCATTTGGGTTGGACTCACATGTGTGTTGTGTTGTGATATGTTGAAATGGACCGATCTATGGATCTTCAGATCGTTTAAGGTTGGGCACGAGTTGTTCCTTGGTGAAAGACCAAAAAACTGCACAGATTGGGTTCTCTGCCCGCCGGTTAGCAACTGAAAAAGGACGTTAGTCGTGTCGGGGTATAAAACGTTTCGTTACTTCATAGAGCCTGTGTGGCTGGGTTGAGTGTAACGTTACGTGGGTCTATACGCTCGTCGGACATCAGTGCCTATAATTTTGAACCATGAATTGGTAAAATATGAAATGTGTTGGCAAAGCATGTGTATATGCATGCGTTGTACATAATTGGGTTGATAAAACCTTAAGTTGGAAACATAATAAAACGATGATATGTATTGGGATAATTGGAAATGGTAAAATGTATTGGGTTAATGCTGAATGGAAAATGAGTTGGAGCAATTGAAAATGGTGTAATGGTTAATTTCATGGAAATTAAGAAATATGGGACAATAATCCTTTTATACAAAACTCGGTTATGCAATGTGAAGTTATTTTAGGATAAATGACAAGATTTTGATTAAACTTTTGTGTGCACCCATCAAACCTCACAAATCATGCATCACATTTGAGTTAATCTTATCCTACGAACTTCGGCTCATGTACGTCTACTAAATCGTTTCAGGTTTTGAAGACTAGAGGCAATATCAGGGCAAGCGATACATTTGGGAAAGGCTAAATGGAAGACTTAATATTTCTTTGTGTTTTGCATTACGATTGTATTTAAACCTGGGTGGAGGATTGTAATTAAGTATATGATGATTGTAAATGAACTCTTGAAACCTTAAGCATTGTCTTAAATTTAATATGAATGAGAATGTGGTTGTTTAAAGAAATTTTCTTATAAGTTTAAACTCGAAGCCTTTAGTGAATGAAAGTTATTGATGATGACTCTTAGGCAGAATGGTCTGGGGTTAGTTCTTAGGTCCCCAGGGTTTGAGGCGTGACAAATGGTATCAGAGATCTAGGTGTGAATACCTTGGAGCCATGGGAAGTAAGGATGACCCTTAATATGTGATTTGTATGATGAGATTAGGCATTACTACATGGCATGAACTGTGTGCTTGCATAGATTTGTGATTAAATTATCTTGTGCGTGCTACGTGTTTATATGAGCATTGAAAGTTAAGTCTTGGGGTGATGTGGCATGCCATATGGCGTCCGATCAACTACTTTGGGGTTCGAAATAGAAAAGTGTTTGGCCAATGTTCTTTCTATGAGAAATCTGAATTAGTTGCCTGGATTGTCGCGTTGCTCTAAGGCTTTCCCTCGGTATGTGAACATGTGTTGATGTGATATGATTAGGTGGTGAGTAATGTGTAGCTTGGCTTTAGGAGGTTAGGTTGTATTCGACCTAGTTGGGTGTTGTGATATCCTTGTGGAAGGGGTTATGGATGGTGGTATGAATAGTGAAATTATGACCCGGTGGTCAGTGATGGTGGTGGGTGTAAGCTTGTGAGACAAGCATCGATTGTTTGGAGTGTGTTGTATCTATGTGAGTTGGGGTCGACCATAGTTAGTTACCCGTTATGTGTTGTGTTACCCGTAGTGTGGCAAACAAGTATGGTAGAGAGTTACCTCTTGGAGGTTGTTTATTGTGGTTGGATATTAGGCGTGGTTTTAGGCCCATTGAGGATTATGTACGTCATGAGTCGTGCTATGTCATGAGCCGTGTGCCCCGAGATTGGGTATGGACGGGAGTATAGTGGATGAGAACATAGTGGAAGGGAGCGTAATAATCTCTAGCCTAAGGTGTGTTAGAAAATTTGGCTTAAACGGTGTGTGGGAATGTCCCTTACCCTATGGGGTGTTGTTAGTGGCCATGGTGGTGCCAAGTGGTTTTGTGAGTCTGTTGATGACCTTTGTGTTCTCTTCATGGCGTGGTGCAGAGTTGTGTTTCTTGAGAGAAGTTGAACGCGTATGAGGAAAGAGTATATGGACAAAAGATGTTGTCGATAAGTTAGTTATCGAGTGATGTGCGTATACGTAATATGAGATGTATATCGATGGTAGTTGTGATGCGGTGAATGAAGATTTGAGGTCGTTTGAGAAGTTTCACGGAGAAGAGTTTCGTGACTTGGGTCGTCGCTCTTAAGAGTAAGAGATTATGTAAAACACAATAGTGTTTGGTAAGAATGTAAGTGTGAGTATGTGAAGTTTGTGGGGCAGGTGATAGATGTTGTTGATGTAGCTTACTCGGTCGTCTTGGGATGACATGTTGGTATGAGGAGGTCCCATGAGGGGATGACGGTGGCAGTATGTGACATGGCGTAAGATCTAAAGATGGTGATGTTACCTTATGCTTAGGGGTGAGTGATAGGGTGGCGTCATTTGGTTTGGAGTCGATGGGCGAGATTTGTTTGTTTATGTTATATATAATCGCTTTTATGTTCGGATAGCTATGTGCTAGTGGTATTCGTGTAATGACATAAGAGATGGATGTTCTCGATTGAGTGTTTTGTGATTTCTGGGGGTACCGGAGTCGTGAGCTAAAAACTGTGGCGTGGGTTTTGTCTACTCGTCTGATTGTTACTTACCTGTAGGAAATCAAGTTGATGTGTTGCAACCCTGTGAGGAGATGTCCTAAAGTAATGAAAATATATAGGTGGTGTTATGCCCTGGTGGATAATCGGTGAGGGCCTTATTGACGCGTGTGATGCATCGTTGGAATGTGAAGAACTGGGTGATAGTTAATGTGCTTGGGTAGAGATCTAAGTGTGAAGACCTAGTGTGACGAATGATATACTCATTGTGAATGGTAGCCAATAACGTTTGTCTGACGATGTCCGTTGTCTTTGTGAAGACTGGTAATTAACCTTCTTTCAAACCGAGTGTGTAATAGTGACCTTACGAGGTAGTGACGTGGAGCGAGAGCCTAGAGCCGACTCATGGTTTTCCTAGTGGGAGAGATGTATTAGGGCTGGTTGACCAGTGTGATTGTTCGTTCTTGGTGGAAGTAAAATGTTGGGATCATAAGAGTGCGGATTCATTTGCTCATGGTTCCATGAAGAGCCCGTTTGAACCCGAGCATATGGGTAATGTTTCTGGAGATGTAGTTTGGTTTGTATAGAATGTCGGTAGCTTTAGTTCTTATTGAGTGAGGTCCCTAAAGGAGTCTCAATAGATTGATGTTCATGTTGTGATCCATGAGTTTGTACCTAGGGAATGGGTACTACCGAAATTGGATGATTGGGGGACTAAGCTTCTCGTGGATTTTCTGGGTGGAATTCGTTTGCTTTACCATGCGAATGTAAGTGTGTAGGGTTGTGTTCCCTTCGAGATTGGGTTAGTAGACCAGGAATGTTTTTCTTGTGGACAAGGAAATTGGTGTTGAGACATGGAGTTCCATCTGCAATGATCAGTTGAGAATCGTTAACCGTTGTATGCAGCTTGTTCTGGGTTATCTGGGTATGACTGTACCTCTAGCTCCCGGACAAAGTGGGATATTTGTTGGAACCAGGCGGCTGGGATGTTCACGTGGTTCGTTTTTGACAGGCTCTTGTGAACCTGGATTTGTGTTTTTGTTTGGGGCTCTAAACTACTCAAAGTTTTGAAGTGTGAAGAATGGTTTGACCGTTTGAGGGAAAGATGTGAATGTTTGTGATAGTGTGGATGAATGGAGTGATATAATTGTGGAGGACCAATAATTAAATGGTTTGTAGTGGTGTACACTTAAAAGATCGAGGGGTACATGTATGGCATCATGACGAGGGATGCAATTCAGTTTGTATGGGTAAGTGTATAACTATGGGACTTTTGATTCATGTGATGTACTAAATTCTAGTGGCTCGTGAAACTCTCTGGTTGAAGGACTGGAGTCATGCAGTGCAAGTAGAGATCTGGTTTTAAGTTTGTGGTGGTTAGTTGGCCGTAAGGACATGGACGATTTTAGGGTAATATGTGAAACCCTTGTGAACAATGTTCAAGTTTGGCAACATGTGTCTGGGTTAGAGGGGTAGTTCTCGGTATGCATTGGAGTACAGCAGTGAGTTAGACCATAATACGACGAAGTTGAGAGAATCTTAGCAGTGGTGAGACCTGTAATGCATAATGCTATGGTTGAGAAGTATTGGTCTTCGAGAGCATGTATGTGATGTGAGTTGGTAGTCATGAAGGAATGGTTGACTCTAGTTCTTGTGCTGATTTGGGTAAAAATTGATGTTGTGTTAAACGATGAACCGTTTTAGATTAGTCATGCTCGATATGAGTACAATCGGATGAAATTGGATGATTCTAATATTTGTGAAACGTTGGTGTTCAGAAATTAACACCCTTGAGTCATATCGTCTCGGAAGAATGACCAAGATCACAGAATTTAGAAAGATGCTATGTGGACTGAGTGATTAGCAAAGTGTATTGACAGATATTAAGATTGAAGGAAGATTTGGTGTGACTTGAGACGAATTTTGAGGATGAAATTCCCAAAGGGGGCGGGGGGCGCAGAAGTTGTAAGGACCTGATACCTGTTTATTTTATTCCTTTATATTTTCGGTAAGAGAAGAGAAGAAATTGAATCTACGCGCGGGTGCTATAAAATTTTTGCTTGATTAACGATTGAATTAATATATATGAAAATGAAATTGAGATACATGGTGATGGATGATATTGATACGGGTGTGTTAATGAAAAAAAATTGAATATTAAAATGGGAGCAAAGTTAGGAGTTTGAGTTAAATTTTAAAGAAATTCACGAAATTCTGCTCCGGGGGTCAGCGCTCGAGCAGTGGGGGTCCGCTCAAGCGGACTATCGGGATATGTTTGGAATATTCTCGAACGTTGGAGATATTTTGGGGGTTTTTATATGTATGTATGACCCACGAGAGAGAGAGAGAGAGAGAGAGACCCATTTTCTTTTTCTTTTCTCTTCTCCTCATCTCCTTCTCTTGTTCTCTCCATTTCTAGAGAGAGAAACCTATGTTCCTCATGAAAACCCTAACACCCATTTCCTAATCTTGAAGATTGAGGCTTGATTGAGGGTGAGCAAGGATGGAAATCAAGCATTAAGGGGGCAAGATCTATCAACATCCAAGCCCTAGGAGGGAGAAATTGGAGGAATTTTAAGCTTTTAAGCGATTTGAGGTAGGATTTAGATTCTCTCATATGTTTATGTCGATTTGAGTTGATAATTTGTTATATGAGTAAATTATAATAGGTTTCATGCATGATTTGAAGGGTTAATAGAGTAATGTTTTAGTTGGGTTGGATTCTCATAAGGAATTGAGTCTTTGAGAAAAGATTAACCATGATTTGTTCAAATTTGTTGTATAAAAAGGGTTTACGAGATTTGAATCCAATAATTTTTGGGTGGAAATTGAGATTTGAGACATATTTGATGAAGGTTTAAAGGTATTGAGGATAGAACTTAAAACAGGGGAAAATCTGGATTTTTCTCGGACACCAGTGCACTCGAGCAGAGATCTATCCGCTCGAGCGACCAACTGGCAGAGAGTTGGGTGCTCGAGCGGACTGACTGCGTAAGATCAACTTATTTTGATCATATCCCCTTCATCCGGACTCCGAATGGGTCATTTGTGTACTCAAATCGAAGCCCCGAAAGTCCTCTTTCCAACAAGACTACTCTCACAAGAAAATTCTTTTAGTAAAAAAAGTTATGATTAAAATTGTGAGGGTATGTCAAATTTTCTAGACCACTTTCCACCCGTTTTTGGCCAAATGTTTTGAAAAAGGATATATTCACCAATATTGGATTCTTTTCATCAAAATTTCTTATCTATTGGGCTATGGATACCTATTTCATTATACTTAGGTTGAGATACCTGTATTGTACCAATTGGCTGGGGTTTCGCTATAGAGTGGGTTTTCAACATATAACCATAGTTTTTAAGAACAAGATTGGATATTTGAATATGGTGATATGACATAGTCATCTTCTAGCATTACTAAGCCTTCTAAAGATAAACCTGAGTTTTGAACATATACATAGCTATCTATAATAGGTGCATTCCGTTTTGTTCAAATGGCATGGCCATGTTTGAGTTAATTACGCGTTGGCACTTTGTGTAGTTGATAGATGAGATTTGGGGGTTTGGGTTTAAAGAACTGGTATATCGAAATTGAAGTGAGTATTGACTAGATTGAAAGTTGCCATAACCTATTGTAAACTTATTCCATAAAATTATGTGACACATGTTGATGTCAAGCCAACATTGTGGGTTTGGTTGGGTAAAACCGATGAATATATGAATTTGAAACCACATGAACGGTTAATCAGGGTATGAGCCTTAAAATAACAGAAATGTGAACAATGAACACATGTAATGATGTGGGTTTGGTGAGAGATACCATTTGGGTTGGACTCACGTGTGTGTGTTGTGTTGTGATATGTTGAAAAGGACCGATCTCTGGATCTTCGGATCGTTTAAGGTTGGGCACGAGTTGCTCATCGGTGAAAGATCGAAAAACTGCGCAGATTGGGATCTCTGTCCGCCGACTAGCAACCGGGAATGGACGTTAGTCGTGTCGGGGTATAGAACGTTCCGTTACTTCATGGAGCCTGTGTGGCTGGGTTGAGTGTAACTTTATGTGGGTCTATACGCTGGTCCGACGTCGGTGCCTATGATTTTGAACCGTGAATTGGTAAAATATGAAATGTGTTGGCAAAGCGTGTGTATTTGCATGCGTTGTACATAATTGGGTTGGTAAAACCTTAACTTGGAAACATAATAAATCGATGATATGTATTGGGATAATTGAAAATGGTAAAATGTATTAGGTTAACGGTGAATGAAAAATGAGTTGGACCAATTGAAAATGGTGTAATGGTTAATTTTATGGAAATTAAGAAGTATGGGGCAATAATCCTTTTATACGAAACTCGGTTTTGCAATGTGAAGTTATTTTGGGATAAATGACAAGATTTTGATTAAACTTTTGTGTGCACCTATCACACCTCACAAATCATGTATCACATTTGAGTTAATCTTATTTTACGAGCTTTGGCTCACGTACGTCTACTAAATCGTTTCAGGTTTTGAAGACCAGGGGCAATATCAGGGCAAGGGATACATTTGGGAAAGGCTAAATGAAAAACTTAGTATTTCTTTGTGTTTTGCATTATGATTGTATTTAAACCTGGGTGGAGGATTGTATTTAAGGATATGATGATTGTAAATGAACTCTTAAAACCTTAAGCATTGTCTTAAATTTGATATGTACGAGAATGTGGTTGTTTAAAGAAATTTCCTTATAAGTTCAAACTCGAAGCCTCTAGTGAATGAAAGTTATTGATGATGACTCTTAGGGAGAACGGTCTGGCGTTAGTTCTCGGGTCCCCGTGGTTCGAGGAGTGACAAGAAGTGAGGTATTAACGTGATGAGAAGGTTGGCGTTGTGTCCTTGTGTATGACTGGTGACGAGCTAGTAGTTCTATGAGGTGTGTTGTACGAGATATGAGGTCTAAGAGTTGAGAATTTAGTGTAGCGGATGATCTGAATATCATGATCGGGGTCGATAGTAGCTGTATAGCTATGGGTGATGTGGCCTCAAGGTGAGATTTACTAGGTTCTTTGGAGACCAAGTGTTGATGGGCGTTGGGAGTACATTGAGGTTGGACTATGGTTTCTAGTTGTCTTGGAAGATGTGAGTCACAGTGGATTGGAGAACTGAGTTTCTCGTGGGTTTTCTTGGCGGAGTTTGTTTGCTTCATAATGTGAATGTAGATGTGTAGAGTTGTGTTCCTTTGAGATCGGGTTGGTATGCCAGGAATGTTTGTTCTTGTTAACAAGGGAGTTGGTATTGAGACATAAAGTCCTTTTTGGCAGTAATCAGCTAAGAATCATTAACCGTAATATGCAACTTGTTCTGGGTTATGTAGGTAGGGTCATACCTGTAACTCTTAGTGAAGTGGGAAATTTGTTGGAACCTTGTAGCTAAGATATCGATGTAATGTGTTTCTGATAGGCTCTTGTGAGTTTGGAATTGTGTTCTGTTTGGAGCTTTGGATTTCTCAGAATGCTTAATGTGCGAAGAGTGGTTCGACCGTTCGAAGGGAAGATGCGGATGTATATGATAGTGATGATTCGTGGGGGCAATGCAAGTGCAGAAGATTACAAATTGTTTAATCTGAGGTGTGGTAAACTTGAAAGACCGATGGGTATGTGTATGGATGTGATTTAGTTTGTATGATACTTTTAACTCACGTGGAGTGCTCAATCCTAGTGGCTCACGAAGTTCAGGTGGCAGTGTTAATTTCATTTCGATGGTTGAAGGACTGGAGTGATGCAGTGCAAGTAGTGATATGATTTTATGTTTGTGGTGGTTAGTTGGCCATAAAGGCATGGGCGATTTTAGGGTAACACGTGAAACCCTTGCGAATAATGTTCGAGTTTGGCAACATGTATTTGGGTTGGAGGAGTAGTTCTCGGTATGCATTGGAGTACAGCAGTGAGTTAGACCATAATACGATAAAGTTGGGAGAATCTTAGCAGTGGTGAGACCTGTGATGCATAATGCTATGGTTGGGAATGTTTAGTCTTCGAAAACCTGTATGTGATGTGAAATTTTGATCAAGGAGGGATAGTCGATGATCAATAACGGAGTGGTTGACTCTAGCTCTGGTGATTAATTTCGGGTAAGAATTGGTGTCGTGTTAAATGATGAACCGCTTTAGATTGATCAAGCCTAATATGAGTATAATTCGATGAATATGGATGATTCTAATATTTGTGAAATATTGGTATTCGAAAGTTAAGCCTGATGATAACAGAGGCATGTTGGTATCCTTGAGTCGTATCATCTTGGAAGAACGATTAGGATCACAAAATTAAGAAAGATACAATGTGGACCGAGCGATTAGAAAAATGTAGTGATAGATATTAAGATTAAAGGAAGGTTTTGTGTGACTTGAGATGAATTTCGTTGACGAAATTCCCAAAAGGGGGGAAGTTGTAAGGATCTGATACCTATTTATTTTATTCCTTCAGATTTTCGGTAAGAGAAGAGACCGAATTAAGTTTGGGCGTGGGCACTATAAAATTTTATTCATTAACGGTGAAATTAATAATATGTGAAGGTGAAATTAAAGTAACGGTGATGAATGATATGGTTATGGTTGTGTTAATGGAAAGATTCAAGTATTAAAAAATGAGCAAAGTTGAAGGATTAAGTGAAAATTTAAGTAAATTTCGTAGAATTTAGTGCAGGGGTCACTGCTCGAGCGGTGGTCTATCTGCTCGAACAGGCTATCGAGAAATGCTTGGACAATTCTAGAACATTGGAGAAAGGTTGGGAGTATGTATATATATATATACATATATATATATATATAGAGCCCTCCAGCCCACGTGAGACACCCCTCTCTCATTTCTCTTCTCCTCCTCTTCTCCTCTTCTTTCTTTTAGAGAGAGAAACCCATGTTCCACCTGAAAACCTAACCCTCCACCATGGAAATTGAATGATTGAAGCTAGATCGAGAGCAACTGAGGATGGAAATCAAGCTTTGGAGTAAGGAGGTGGGAGATGAAGCATCAATGAGGCAAGAACACCCAACCTCAAAACCTTAGGAGGGAGAAATTGGAGGGATCTCAAGCTTTTGTGCGATTTGAGGTGGATCTAGATTCTCTCATATATGTGTGTAGATTTGAGTTGATATTTTGATTATGTGAGTAAAATATAATAGATTTCATACGTGATTCGGAGAATTGATAGGGTTATGTGTGAACTGAGTTGGGTTCTCATGAAAATTGGGATTTCAAAGAAATGATAAACCATGATTTTGGAAAATTGTTGCATAAAAAGGGTTTATGATACTTGAACTCTGTTTTTGAGCGGGAAGTAGAGATTTGAAGCATGTTTGTGAGTGTTAATGAGTTTTGGGAGTTGGGAATTCAAAACAGGGGAGTTTTGGGGTTTTTCTCGTGCGATAGGGCGCTCAAGCGGAGCCCTGTCCGCTCAAGCGGTCAACTGGCAGAAAGTTGGGCACTTGAGCGCCCGATGTCCGCTCGAGCAGACTTACTGTGCAAGGTCAACTTCTTTTGATCGTATCTCTCTCCTTCGAACTCCAAATGGGATCGTTTTTGTACTCAAATCGAAGCCCCAGAAGTCCTTTTTCCTACAAGACTACTCATATAAGAAAATTCTCTTTGCAAAAAAAGTTATGATTAAAAAGGTGAGGGTATGTCAAATTTTCTTTAATCATTTTCCACCCGTTTTTGGCCAAATATTTTGAAAAAGGATATTTTCATCAATGTTAAACCTTTTCATCAAATTTCTTGTCCATTGGGCTATGGATATACCTACTTCACTACACCTGGGGTGGGATGCAAGTATCATACCGATTGGTTGGGTTTGCGATAAAATGGGTTTTCGACGTGTAACTAAGGTTTTAAGAATAAGTATGGGTATGGGTAATTGTGGGTTATGTAGTGATGTGGTTATCATTTTAGATTTTAAGCTTTAGAAAGAAAACATGAATTTTAACTTGTATTTATATATATATGCATATGATGGGTGCATTCCATTTTCTTTACGCGACATGATTTCAAATGAATTCAATTTGGTGTTATTGGTGCTTTATGAAATTAATGAAAGAAATGTGAAATATGATTCATGAAAGGTTGTGTATTGGAGCTTATAATGCATTTGATTCGAAAAGTGAAATTGAATACTGAAACCAGATGTGACTTGACAATGAAATGGGATAGTTGAAATTTGAATTGAAACGACAATGTGTGAAAATGATTGGGAGAGTAACCGGTTGTGGGTTGGACTCCCGAATTTTTTTGTGTGAAAATGAACAAGTAATGAACCGTATGAAATGATGTGGATTAAGTTGGGATAGCGGCTCCGTGGTGAAAGACTGGAAACTTGCGCAAGATGGGAACCACATGCCCACGGGTTAGCCCTCGAAGTGTGTTGTTGTATCTTGGTGAGTTATAGAGCTATCTATTACCCAAAGGTTTTGCCTAGCCTATTAGGAAATAATAGGGAGGGGTTTCTATATGCTGCACTTGATACCGGTTCGTTAATTGTGATTGTGTTGTGGTGAGTTATAGAGCTATCTATTACCCAATGGCTTCGAGTAGCCTATTGGGAATTAATAGGAAGGGGTTTCTATAATCTGCACCCGACGCCGGTTCATTAAATGTGATATGATTTTGTGATAAATCGAGTAATGAAAATGTGACACAATTTTTTTTGAAAAATCAGATAATGAAATGGTGATATGGATAATATGAATGGATAAATGGAAACAAATCGGCGTGCGTGGGTGTGTGTGTGTGAAGGAATAATGAATTGGTGAAAATTTTCATTTTATTTCGGTTGCACCCATCACACCTCATAAATCATGCATTACATATGAGTTAATCTATACCCTACGAGCTTCGGCTCATATATGTTTACCAAACCATTTCAGGTTTTGAAGACTAGGGACGATACAAGGGCAAGGGATGCTTTGGGAAAGACTAGAAGGAAGATCTAGTGTTTATTTATTGTCACGCCCCAAACTCCGGGTCACGTGAAACACTTACAAATAACCAAATATAACACCCAACCCGAGAATACACTATCAAAATATAACATACATGCATTTAATACATCCGCCCAAAAGGGCATACATTACACGGTTTCAACACCGAAAAACGTGTAAACATACATGATACATAAAGAACAAAAAGAAAGACTACAGATCTTCCGCCTCTCCAGTAACTCCGAATCAACCTGCGTAACCGGTATCTGAAAAATATTTCAAATCCCACACCGTGAGCCAAAGCTCAGCATAAACTAGACAAGCAGGCAATATAAATAAAACATGCTCGAAAAACGAGGTGCAGTCTTTGACTCTCTTTCAAGCCATTAAAACAATTTTCACAAGCAACAGGAAAGCGAGGATGAGAACCATATTTTTGACTCATAAGAGCCTTGAAAATGGTTTTTATGTCACAACTGTCATGAGTCATAACAACAATTTGAAATTGGTTTTATTCGTCTCACAATGCATTACATGCAATCCATGTATCTTCTCAGACTTTCACCGAGAGACCGCAGCCCCCGTTAAATGCACCTTCTCAGGTCCTCCCCGAAAGACCACAACCCCAACAAACGCATCTTCTCGGCCTCTCACCGAAGGACCTCAGCCCTAACAAACGCATCTTCCCGGTCTCTCGTCGAGGGACCCCAACCCCAACAAACGCACCGTCAGCCAAAGCTAACAGTCACAGAACCACATGTTTGTTTATTCCATCCCATACACAAATGCATAACAAAACCAGGGTTTTAATGCATAATTCCACGTATAATTCCATGTATGAACATTACGTTTCACATAACCATGTTACACATAACGACATCAAGCCATGTAATTCATCTACACAATCTGTACATAAATAAACTAGAGCTATAAATGCACATAGCCATGTAACCTCACATCATGATGCCACCTGCCACGTAACCCGACATCCACTCACATGAACAACCATAAACCCACACAACCAAGCCTAACCTGTGAGACCCTGACCCGTTTTCTTTTTCAGTGTTTTTCGACGCGCGTTTAGTGTTTTCATTGTTGCATGTTTATATGCATTTTGATGTATGATCGGGCTTAGATATGCATGCGGGGTTGGTTCTTGGGGCAGTTAGGCGTTGTGATGCGGGTTTCAAAAAAAAAAGAAAAAGATATTTTCATGGCTTATAAATATCTGGCGTTAGATATTTTCAAAAGATATTTTCAAAATTTCTCAGCTAAGTTTCCTCATTTTTCTCTCTGCCTTCTCTCTAACTTCTCGGGGGCCTGGGGCTCAATTTTCGACGATCCAACAACGGATCCTTGCTATTGGCATCGTGGTTTACGCATCCATCCGAACAAAATTTCATTCCGACAATGCTCGATTTTGGACGTGGTTCGAGGCATTAAATTTTTAACTCACCGAGGTAGGATCTTAGACTCTCATGTCTTATAAGGGTGCTACGTGTAATTGTGTGTGTTTCTACCGGTTAAAGCTCTATGAAAAACCGTTTTATGTTTAAACGGGGTTTTGCTTTTAAAACCTGTTCTTCGTCGATTTCGATGGATGGAATTGTGTTTCAAGGGTTCCTTTCAAGGTTTTGATGTTAGACTTGGATGTGGACATGTCCGAGGGTGTTGGATGGAAGTTTGGAGGCATTGATTTGAGGTTTTGCTGAGAATCGTTTTGTGGGAGGTTCAGGTGTTGGCCTCCGGGTTAGGTGTGTTGGGAATGTATACTGAAAAGTCATACATTTTATGTATTTTATTTTGGATCCCTTGCATATTAATAAGAAACATTTGAGATGATTTTGCATTTATGGTTTCATATTTATATTTGTGATGTATGAATGCATAG
>JAUMHN010060667.1:0-21719 GCA_032360265.1 Heliamphora ciliata
CAAAGATTCTGATTTATCAAACCATCTTTTCATGTTTAAATGCGTAACAAATAAAATTTAATAAATGCACAGTTTTTTCTTTAGCTTTTCAATTAAAGTAGTGATTAAAGATATTTATTTATTTTATTTTTTGTTCCACATTTTTTAAAAAATAATAATTTATTTTGATTAAACATTTTTCTATTTAATTAATTTAAAATTTAGAATTAATTCTCACGTTTTTTCAAGATATCTGATTTAAAATAATTATCTTAAACGTGATATTTTATAAAAAAAAATAAAATATCTAAAATTTTTCTATTTAATTAAAATTAATTAATTAAAAAAATTTTATTTTATTTTTCATTACAAAATATTTTAATTAAAATCAAATATTTGAATTAATTAAATTAATAAGATAAATAAAACCAATAATTATTATCCACGCAATTAAAATAAAAACGTAAATTAAAAGTAAGATAAATATTATTTCGATTTTATGATCCGATTGAAACTCTTTAACTCTAAAGAGTTTCAATCTCCTGTTCTAAATAAATTTTTAGTCTTTCAGCCTTTATCAGATTCTTGTATCCCAGTTGCATTGAATTTTTGCCATACAAGGAAACTATTTGCGCGGGATTGGGACTGTCGCCTGGAATGGGAAACCCGAAACATCGCTATTATTATGCAAAAGGACTCCCGAGGCTTATTCCAAGTTCCAGAATTGCCGGATTTTTGCTAAAAAATTCTGCTCCGTTTGGAAATCACAAACCGCTTGGAACCTTGGAAGTGCTACTGTTCGGCGCCTATTATTGCCTTGAAATCGGCTACAGGCTTGGGAAAATTGCTGCTTCAGGCCCCGTTTGGAAACTGCCGAAAGCTTGGGAAAAGCTTCAGCCACTGTTTATGCTAGGAACTTGCGCCAAAACACTTTGATCAAAACATTGTTTCGGAAGATTGCTCTTTGCGCCTGGGAAACCGCGCCTGCTTGCTTTTGATTTGGCAAATAGTGTTTGCTGAATCTTGGGAATGCCGCATCCACTAAGGTAGCGTTTGGCTGCCGAACTCCATGGCTTTTGGCGCTGCTGCGGTTTTGGTTTTTGCTGCGGCGGCTTTTTATGGTTCTCCATTTTTTTATTTTATTTTATCCAGAAAAAGTTTTAGAGAGAAAAAGTTAAGGAGAAAAAAAAACTTAAAAAATATAAAAAATATAAAAAATATAAAAAATATATTTACATCGAAACCTATTTTCCGTAAGCTCATATTCGATTTAAAAAAAACTTAATTTATCACGGTCAACCCCCGTGATTAAAAAATTAATTAAATCTCATCCACGCATTCAATTAAATATGAAAATAAATAATGATAATAAAATTAGAATTAGAATGCCTGCAAAACAAAGTTAGTAACAGTTCTAAATCTACCCGGCCCCCGATAAACCGTAAACAAAAATAAAACGGCTCTGATACCAATTTGTTGGAGGTAATACTGCCAAGATCATTGTTTTTGTAAACGATTTTCGGTAAATAATTAACTAGACAGGCAAATGCCGAAACGGGCTCCAGAAAAAAATTTTGACGAAGAACGATAAAAAATAAACCCGTGCAACCAAAGTTAATTTAAAAAAATACTTTTTGTCGATCTAATCTTCAACTACGACTTGATTCTGAGTTGAAACTCTAGTCAAATCTTCTACTGTATTCTCTTACGCGATCTTCAAACGTAGTGTGGGCTACGATCTTCTGAGAACTCGTACCGGTAGAACCCCGATATATTTAAGTCTTGAAAGACAAAAATAATATCATAATGATAATGATATATGAATTATCAATCTCAAACTAGTTCAGCCTACCCGCGTATATATAGGGTTACAGTAGAGACCTGGAGAGTAATTATAAGTTAGATTTCCAGTGAAACACAAACACCTACCAGCGGTTTCTGCAATTAAAGAAAGACGCAAAGCGGTATCTGCAATTATGAAAAACCAGCAGCGATTTCTGTAATTTTCATAAAACACTGAATTACAGTTCACACCACTAAAGAACTATAATTGCACTCTGACCCATAATCTCAAGACATTATTACATTGAGCTCCTGTTATTAAATGCTTACCATTTCTCCTCACGTTAAGATTATCAATACTCGCCAATTAAATTTAATTGCTGACAATTTAATTTAATCGGCATATTGATATTTTTTAAACCCTCTGCTTAACTTATTTAACCGCCGAATAACTAAATACACCTGCAGGGTTTGTCCTGGTCAAAACTTATAAGCATCCTTAAGGGGGTATCGTCAATCCCGGTCATTCGGGACGCGAATTCCGTCAATAATTAATATTTGCCATATAAGTAATACCACTATCCAACTCACCGGTAATATAGACCCATATAAGATCGCGCCCTCTAATGAATCAAAATAATGAATATTAAATATATTCAAATCAATAATTATTTCAGAATTAAAAGGATAAGCACTATTCATAATAACCTTGTGGTGTGAATTAATTTATATAGTCAGTAGTCAGTACAAAATTAATTATCCCAAATATTCTGTTCAATACACACAAAGTGTACTGGCACAGAGTCTCAGAATAATAGACAACGCTATTAACTGTTCTTTGTAACCAAGGCATGTCTACTAAAATTCTATACCATAGTCGTACCGATTGTATGTCCATTTTTATCTAAACTATGAACATAAAACTTATATTCTGTAAAAACTTAAAATCTGATCTTCTGTGTGCAAGCTGTACTCTACACACCAGATTAAATACTATACAGAATATTAAACATCCATGCATAACTAAAATATGATATGCAAACATTGCTCATAAAGATTCTCATAAAATAAAAAAATAATTTTATTAAAATAAAATTAAAATACAAAAAACATAGTTTTCAGTATACCAACCCTACCAGATTCATTGTAGTTTCTGAACCCGGTGACGTCCTAACACGACTAGCTATAAGACTTAGATGCAACAGATTTTAGTTCTTATAATATATAAATGATAATTATAATTAATACAACACACCCTACAGAGCTTCTACGCGACAGAACGCATGGTTTCCCACAACCCAAGACCTGAAGGTTCACTAAATATAGATAAGGGGAATATTCATATTTATATATCATAAATATTATATCATTAAGAGTTCTGAACTGTTTATAAGTTCATAATGATTATAATTTCATCAAAAAATTTAACAAAAATTACAATACGCCCGTGAAAACTAAACCAAAAAGAGCAAAAGGTAAAAACCCAATTCTTCAGCTAGCATTATCGGGGTCCGTTGGCTCCTACCACTCACTTCGTTCTTCAATTCTGTCTTCTTCTTCGGGGGCTACTTTCTCAAAAAACTCATCACACTCACCTATGGCGCGAATGCCATGAGCCAAAGCCCAGAAGCAAATTCCTTAAATCATCTAACAAACTCACAATAAAATATCCTACAATACATATCATATAATATCCAATACAATTTTAAAGCCAAATAGACAGATAATTTAACATTTTTAACAGGGTAAGTACATGTAAGAACAATTGTGCGAGTGCGTGATGCAGATGAATGCAATGCAGTTGCCCAACTCGATTATAAATCAACCAACCGATTTTATTTTATTTTTCAGAAACATCTTTACGTTTCCGTATGTTAGGATCCCGTACACCAACGTTTCCAATCACGACGGTGTATAGCGGACGTTCGGCTCAAGACGTAGCATGGCTCAGGACATTACACGACTCAGGACGTAAATGACCCAAGGTCAATAATATCCAACATGATAATCAAAATGGTTCCATTACGTTCCCGTACATTAGGTACCCGTTCATCAGCGCTCCCAATCACAACGGCGTATAGCGGCTGTTCGGCTCAAGACGTGATATGGCTCAGGACGTAACACGGCACAAGACGGATATGGCCCATTGTCAACACCCCCATCAACAAGTACTCTCTAATCATGATATTATTCCAAACCCTCCATCCTTATTCTAAATCTTCTGGCCAATAATTTGCGCACAAAATCCAACCCACAAGATGCCCACAAGTGCAATGCAATGATGCTTATGGTACAACAAATCGTATCTTGAAGTACAACTTAACAATAGCATGGTATGAAACTAAACATGGCATGACGTACAAACGAACATAGTATAAAGTACAAGTCTTTAAAACATAAGGTACAACTCACAAAAGCATAGAATACAAGTATACAAAGTATAATTTACAATTTATGTGATATGGTTCCAACCTGTCGGCATGGTTTCTAATCCTCAATTTGTTAGTTTCATACACCGATCATTCACATAAATAATTTAAAATCCATATATTCAAGTTCCAAAGGATGGCACACTACTCAAACACTTAGCTAAATTTATCTAATTGTTCAAGTGCCAATTTCAAAGTTATAATAGTATTTTGAAGTACCTAGACATGGGTTTAATTTTTAATTTTTGAACACCAATTATATAAAAACATTTCTTACAACTTTCATATTTAACACTAAGGTCAAATCCTAGGGTAAAGGTGTCATTTATTTTAATTAAATGAGAACCATTCAGCACTTTACAGAGAAAAGTGTAGAATTTAGGCCTCTGTTGACCATGGTTTTGAGGCATCAATTCAAGGGCTATAGGTCTGATTTGTGGTAAGGTTTCGGTTTAAGGTATCCCCTTCAAGTTTTATGCTGGGGCAAGTTGTTTAGGAAAAATTAGTGATTATAGCCAATTTATAAAAAGGGTTCAGTCAGCCTAAAAAGGAACCGCAGAGTGGATTTTCAACAGAGAATGCTCAAAACCTTTGGGGTATCATCTGAGGGTATTTTGCGCTGCTTTTTGCTCCGTAATTAGTTTAA
This sequence comes from Heliamphora ciliata, assembly GCA_032360265.1. NCBI lineage: Eukaryota > Viridiplantae > Streptophyta > Magnoliopsida > Ericales > Sarraceniaceae > Heliamphora > Heliamphora ciliata. The sequence goes on from JAUMHN010060667.1 coordinate 4,837, forward strand.
TATGTTAGCTACATTTCTCATGTTTACTACTTTTGGATTTGGCTTCTAAAAAGTTAGGTTTCAGATCTCCTAAAAATGTGTGACAGAGAGGTCTGTCAATCACAGAACCTAAATAGTGACGTTGGGAGGGACTTTGACCTATCCAGATTTCATCTTTTTCGTTCATTTTTGGTGGAGAGAAAGATCAATATCTCCTCTACAAGTTTCGTGTTTTGTCCCTAGTTCGATTCTCACCCTAACTTAGGGTTTGTAGGTTTGTAACTCAGAGTGGTCAAGATCTGACACTCTTTGGTAAAAATTAGATATCTGGAGTTCTACTAATCAAAACCACTTCAAACCATTTTTGTATGAAATAAAACTCACATATCTAGGTCTGGACATAAAAATCACTTTAAGATTATTTTGTTACAATTAGTTATGGCGTTTTTAATTTTGGTGGCAAAAAATATGTAAGTCCATAAAATCAGGTAACTTAGGGTTTTAGTTGCTTAGCTTGTGTTGTGTGCATTCTTGATGTGCTTTCTTTGCATGCATGTCTTAGACTCGTATAAATCAAAACTCCAGAACATGTTTAAGCCATAAAACTTGAAAACATACACATGCAAGCACATATAAAGCACCATCTTGCCCTAGTAGTCCACTATTTGCATCTACAACGCCTTTTTTTGAGTTATTCTTCATTTCTTTTTCTTAGGGTTTATTGTAGAGATGGATTGAGGGGTATCTTGAGGGAGAATATCAGAAGGTTTAAGGGAGTTACTTACCTCTTTTGATGCTCAAAAAGTTTGAACAAGAAGTGGACTTGGCTTTAATAGAATTCTTTGGTTCCTCCTAACTCCTCTTTCCTTTTTCTCTCCTTCTTTCTTTGTAAACACTTAGAGATTTTTGGGTAGTCCTCTCTCTCACCTCTCAGCCAAAATACATGAAGGGAAGTGAAGACTAAGGTCTTGTTTTTATAGAAAAAAAATGTAATGGAGTGTAATTATTACTTAAATTTAAAATTTGAATTTTCTTGGACCCTAGTTGGTTGCCTAGGAGGTAGGAATAATGCATGCTTACAAAAATCAGATTTTGGGGCAGGGGGTTTCGGTCATACAGTGTTTGGGAGACTAAAAACCTGAATTGGTAGTCAATTTGGGTTTTAATTTGTATTTTGGTATATTTTTGTGAATATATATACATAAAATATTAATTTTGTGTTCCCTTTTGATATGTAACCCTACTAAAACCTATTATATTAATATATTTATAATTAATTTACTCTTTCTATCATTTATCATAATTTTGATAGTATTTAATTAAATAAGTGTAGATTTTTAAGCTAAATTAAGCTAGTTTGACTAGAATTGATTTTTTGACTTATTTATTGAGTAGAGATTTTAAACAATTATTTGTTTGCTTTAGTTGACTTATATTATTATATTAGTATGTATATTACTTGTACAAAAAATATTAGGTCAAAATAATACTTAATTTATACATTTTTTTCTTATTTTTAAGCTTAAAAAGACAAAAAATAGCTTTTTGGGCACATTCTCCTAGGTGGCCGGCCATGCAAGGATAATTTGGTCATTTTTGTTGTTATTTTGTATTTCATTAATTAATTGTACATAAATATCTGATTTTGGATGTTCATGTATCAAATTTAAAATTTTAGGACTTTTTACTATAATAGGGGCAAAATAGTCATTTTACCTTAGTTATGGGAATTTTAATTTTTAATTTAATATTTTATATTATTTACTTAATTTAGGCTATTTTGAGACTTTTCTAAGTGTTAGGGATTTGCCTCTTAGTATCTGATCTTTTTTGGGATTTCTAGGTCAAATTAGGGTTTCAGTTTGAGTTAGAGTTTTTTATCTTCTAGCGACCTATGATCTTGTTAACTAACCGTCGCTAAAGTTAGGGTTTTGGTTGAATTGCTAGCACGGGTTGTTACAATCTGGGTGGTTACTACTAGGGTCCGGACCGGGGTGTTGCATGAGTGCCACGCGACGATGAGAGAGGCAATGCACGAGGATCAAGGAACCATAGATCGCGTACGAAGAAGTCTAGAAAAGGTGGGAATGGATTTAAGACCCACACAAAATTGCTAAGCACAATGGCCTATGCTTTGCCATGCTTGTACAACATGCATAACCTGACTTGTATATTTCGAAATTATAACACCCCAAACTCTGGTCACGAGAAAAGCCCAAGAATGCCCGTTTTGGGATACCAAGCTTCACCAAAATCGCCGGTACACAAACAGGTTAAAATCGTAATGCTAAAAGAAAAGTTAAAACCTTCGTAAAAACGCTCTATTGAGGGTTTATTTAATACCAAAGAGCATCCAAAAAGGGTAAGGTCACAGTCCCCGAAAGCGAAACTTGAAAACAAAACAACAAAATTTTTAAAATCTGCCCAGAGCGCTCGATTGGTCAAAAGACCGCTCGAGCGGTCTCTACCAGAACACTGTTTTTCCCACTGTCTGCAAAACAACAGAGAGATCGTTTTGACCGCTCAAGCGGTCCATCGAGCGGACTGGCTCCAGACCAACTTTTTAAAATGCAACTTTTTCCTTCCCAACCCTTAAACATTTTCTAGCATTTCTGAAAACTCACAAAGCAAAACATGTAAAGGAAAACCCACAAAAAATGAGGTTCCAACATCCTTCCTCGAGGCATAAACATTTTAGAAAGGATAAAACCACACAAAAATGAAAAACAACATTCAACCCGAGGTCTCGCTCACAAGATAAAAAAAGACATACATGCATTAGATGTAATTACCACCAGGCTAACAACACATGGTTCCAAAACCATAAACATGGGAATCATTACATGATCCAAAAAGAAACAAAAGGAAGACACAAAAAAAAATCTTCTGCCCCTCCAGCTCCTCCAGATCAACGTGCTAATCAAAAGCACCTAAAAAAGGTTTTTCACAAGTCCCACAACGTGAGCCAAAGCTTAGAAGGAAACAAACTGGCATGTGATAAAATCAAAGCATGCTAACAAAATAATATAATTGTTCCGACTCATACGAGCCTCAAAAATTGTTTTACAATAATTTACACACAATACATGCATCTTCATGGGCTTTCACCGTAGGACTACAATTCACCCCATCTAATGCATCTTTATGGACTTTTACCGAAGGACCAAAATTCGCCCCAACTAATGCATCCTTACGAACTTTTACCGAAAGACCAAAATTTGCCCCAACTAATGCATGCACACACCACCATGAGCAAATAACACGTTTTAAAAAATAACATCATCCATCTAACCATGGTGACCAACCAACTTTGAAATAAGACTTAACCCCAAGAGTTAGCTCCAAACCTCCAAATTCGATTTTTGCAAACATGTGCATAATTCCTTTCGATTTTCAAAACTCGTCTTCTTGAAAACCACGAACCCACACACGTCCATTAACTTAGAAATAAAACATAAAAACACTTTAAAAGTCTTTTTGCCCAGTCAAACATGGTTTAAGCACGTGAATCAACTTCTCATACATTTTAAAACGGTAAAAACGCATAATATTCCACGTAGTACCATTTTAAGACATGAGAGTCTAGGATCTTACCTCATAGAGTCACAAACTCGAAACTTTACCAACTGACGAAAAACCAAAGTTGCCGAAACACGATTCCATCCGAACGTATGTGAAGCCCACAACGAGTACATCAACTCTCCTCCTCTTCAACTCTGAAACTCAAGCCAAACATCATCCCCTCAGCCATAAACAATCTATGATGCAAACCCGACAACACCGTATAACAGCAAAAATGCCCTAGCAACTGAAACACCAAGACTGTCGTCACACGAAGTAAACGCGTCTTCGAATAATAGATCGCCATATAGACTGCCCGCGCACACAAAGTCCAACTGACACTATCATCATCTATAAAAGACCAGATCAAGATCCAACTCACACTCCCAACACCTCGAAACATAAGTCTCATCGAATACAATCCACTTCAATGACAAACGCATAATACGAGACTAATCCATCATGAAACTTGTTCCTAAACACTCTCTACTCCAAGACATAGAGACTATCACCCTCGTTCACATTGCCACATACCGCTCGATCGCTTGTCACAATGCTCACCAAGGGCTATCTCCGTGAGTCTAAACACACGACGTCAACCCTAACATCGGTCACACGAAGTCACATGCTCCACGCACAAAACTTACTCAAGTTCTGACAATCATCTAATGACCACCCACTTTGATACCCCATCGCTACCATGTTGATGCTAACAATGCCATCACTGAAGCTGGCATGACACCCATCCACGAGCAACAACACAAACACCAAACGCCAGAGAAAAGCTCACTTAATTCACCTGGAATACTAAAGAATGCACTTTATCTAAACCTTCATCCTCTATTCAATCTTCTATCATGAATCACAATTCTCACCCTAGAGAAACACTAGGCATCAACCATTGTCCAAGACAAGATTTCCCACAAACGAAAACCAACCTGGCATCACAGCCACAAAATCACCTGACCCCAACAAGTAACTTAGACCAGACACGCTACGCAGATTGGACATCTCATAAGTATCCAATAACCTACACAAACCCAATCATATCTCCCGTGCAACAGAACATCACTACACAACTCAACGTCTCGCCATCAGATCACTGATTCTAATTCTATAGATCAACAGTCAATCAGACATGATCATCGTCATCCGACATCAATCCTAAACTCATAACATATACATCGATCCCTTGAATCTACACTAGTAGAATATTCTAGCCCAAGGCTTATCCGTCAAGTAACCAACCAAGACTTGTGTCCTACACTTAGCAATTTCTTTTTATACAGAACTCATCGCGGCCCTTCCATTCTACACCAAATAATCGCGTCAGTCCCAACAGGCCTTACCAACCAAGGCCTTTCAAACATGGAATCCTTCCTGACTCATACCTTATCACATTCTCAGAACCACCATCAAAACAAACAGTTATGCCAAAACACAATACTTACCACATTCGACGATCACTCATCGACTCCAAGAACTCTGAGTAGTCCCAAGCCCGAAACAGAACACAATTCTGGACCCACAAAAATCTATCAGAAACCGATCGTGTGAATATCCCAACTGCAAGGTTCTAACAAAATTTTCACTCTACCAAGAGCTAGAAGCATAACCATACCCTCATACATCTGAAAATAAACTACACATATAACACCCCGGTTCTGACCCTAGTAGTAACTACCTAGATTATAATAATTCAGCTCAAATCCTAGTATTAGCGACGAATACACAATTAGAACTTAGGTCACTGCATGAATGAGAGAAACCCTAGCTCAACCTGAAACCCTAAATTTGACCTGAAAATCCTAAAAAGACTAAATACTTAGAGGCAAAACCCTAATACTCAAAAAAGTTTTGATATAGCTTAAATTAAGTAAATAAAATAAAATATAAAATTAAAAATTAAAAATTCACAAAATTAAGGTAAAATGACTATTTTGCCTCTAGTACAGCAAAAAGTCTTAAAAGTCCAAAATTTGACACATAGATGCCCAAAATTAGATATTTATATATAATTAATTAATAAAAGACAAAATAATAACAAAAATAACCAAATTACCCTTGCATGGTCGGGCCCAAGGGAAATGTGCCCAAAAAGCTATTTTTTGCCTTTTTAAACTTAAAATGAGAAAAAGATGTATAAATTAAGTATTATTATGATCTAATACTTTTTATATAAGTAATATACATACTAATATAATAATATAGGTCAATAAAAGCAAGAAAATAATTATATAAAGTCTCTACATAATAAATAAGTCAAAAAACCAATTCTAGTCAAACTAACTTAATTTAACTTAAAATCCCACACCCATTTAATTAATTGCTATTAAAATTATGATAAATCATGAAAAGACTAAATTAATTATAAATATATTAATATAATAAATTTTAGTAGATTTAGATACCAAAAAAATACATAAAATTAATATTTTATGCATTTTATTTCACAAAATGGTTCCAAAACTCAATTTAAAACCCTAATTAAATAAAAAATCAAACTTGGAGCCACCCAAATAGCCCCAGCCGAATTCCCAAGCTGCAAAAATTTGATTTTCCAATTCTCAAAAGAAGTCCACCTCTCATGCAACCAATCAAAATTCAAGAAAATTTAAAAATTACTTACATGTAATAATTAATGCCCCATTATATTTTCTTGTTATAAAAACACTCCCACACCTCCATTCTCCCCTATGCATTCGGCTGAGAGAGTGAGAGAGAGACAGAGACCAAAATATCATAAGTGTTTTCTAAGAAGGAGAGAAGAAGAAAGAAGGAAGGAAGAAAAAGGAAGGAAGGTTCAAGGGAGGAGCTATAAAGTTAAGTCCTACTCTTCTTCAACCATTTGAGCATCAAATAAGGTAAGTAAATCTCCTAAAATCTTCTGATATACTCTCATGAAATAGCTCTCAATCCATCTCTATAATCAACCCTACGAAAAAGAAACAAAGTATAACTCAAAAAAGCGTCGTAGGTGTGAATAGTGGAATGTTTATGCATGATCAAGCTTTGCATGTGTTTGCATGTGTATATTTTTTAGTTTTATGGCTTGAATATGTTCTGAAGTTTTGGTTTATATGAGTACATGACATGCATGCAAAGAAATTACATAAAAAATGGACACCACATGAGCTAAGCTATCAAAACCCTAAACAACTTTGATTTTTTGGACTTACCAACATTCTGTCATGAACTTTAAAACATCATAACTAATTGTAGGAAAATGATCATAAAGTGATTTTTATGTTTAGACCTAGATTTTTGAGTTCTCTTTCATAAAAAATTGGTTTGAAGTGATTTCATTGGATTGAACTCCAGATATGTCATTTTTGCCAAAGAGTGTCAGATCATGACCACTATGAGTTACAGACCTAAAAACCCTAAGTTAGAGTGAGAACCGAGTTTGGGTTAAAACACAAAACTTGTAGATAACACATTTATATTACTTTCCACCCAAAATGAGCAAAACATATGAAGTTTTGGTAGATCAAAACACTTTCCAAATTCACTATTGAGATTTAGTGACTGACAGAGCTCTCCGTCACACCTTTTTGTGAAACCAAAACCCTAAGTTTTTAGTAGCCAAATCCTAACGTGGTAAATATGAAAAATGTAGCTAACATATTAAACTAAATATTGAACAAATATCAGTCCAAAATACCCTCAGATGATATCTCAAAGGTTTTGAGCATTCTCTGTTGAAAACCTATTCTATAGACCCTTTTTAGGCTGACTGAATCCTTTTTATAAATTGGCCAAAATTACTAACGTTTTCTAAACAATTTTCCCTAGTACAAAACATGAAACTTGTAGGGGACACCTTAAACCAAATCCTCCCCAAAAATCAAAACCATTTCTCATGAATTGATGCCCCAAAATCGTGGCCAATAGAAGCTCAATTTTTGTGTTTTTCTCTGTAAAACGCTGAACGATTTTCACTTAAGTAAAATAAATGACCCATTTGCCCTAGGATCTGACCTTAGTATCAAACATGAAAGTTGTAGAAAATATTTTTATCTAATTGGTGTTTAAATTTTAGAATTTAAATCCATGTCTAGGTACTTCAAAATACTGTCGCAACTTTAAAATTAGCAATTAAATATTTACCTAAATTTGGTTAAGTGTACGAATGGCTTGTTACTTTGTGAAACTTGAATCTATGGACTTTATATGAACTTGGTGAATAATTGGTGTTTGAAAATGATGATTTTGATGAAATGAACCTATACCGATAGTTCGATCCTATGCCACACAAGTCATGATTTATGCTTCACATGCTTGTACTCTATACTTTAATAGATTGTTTCATACTGTACTTACATGCCATGTTATAAGTAATTGCACATGAGAATCATATTGCACATCATGAGCATTCTTACATTTTATCTTGGGTTATCGGAGTCCCTTCGTACCTTTCAAATTGGGCTGGGTGACATGAAAATCATTTTTTCTGTGGCTTTGGATCTAGGGCGTCCCTGGTTGCCATATTTGAAAATGAATTGGGAGATTATTTATTTTAAAAAGGGGGATTAGGCACCATGGGTTCGTCACTACCTTTAATTTGACTTTGGGTTGACACGTAACGAGTATCCTGGTTATTAAGGTGGGATCGGTTGGCCTAAAATAAGGAAGGGTAAAATTGGATAAAAGCCAGTCCCCACGCCGTTGCCATTACATAAAACGGCTAAGGCATGTAGCCATGGCGAGGGTTTTCCTTTCGCAACGAGGCGATGATAGGTTCGGTGATCAGATCCCATGAAGTCTACTCTGTAATTCATGGCGTGAAATTTATGATATTGCTTTGGATGTATGTCGGGCTGGGCAACTGCATTGCATTTATCTACATCATGCACTTGCACAATAATTTTGGTATATGCTTACCCTGCTGATAATGTTAAATTGTCCCCCACCTTGCCCTTAAATTTTGTATTTAGTATTATACGTTATGTATTGTAGGATATTTTGTTGTGAGTTTGTTAGACGGTTTAGGGAATTTGTTTATAGGCTTTGGCTCATGGCATTCGTGCCACAGGTGAAGAGGAAGAACCATTTGAGGGAGGTGTGTTCCTTGACGAAGAAGACTTCGAGAAAATGGAAGAGTGGCAGGAGGCAGCTAACCCCAACAACGCCGCTTGATGATGTAGAATCCTCTCTTTTTAATCTTTTGTTCAGTTTTCTACGGAAATATTGTAACTTTTATTAAATTTTCTAAATGACTGTAATCATTAAGTGTTTTGAGCAAATTATGAACCGTTAATAATGTAGTAATTATCATATGTAATTATGAATTCTTGACTAGAATATGTCCCTTATTTATAGTTACGTATGTCCCGACGTGCCCGGAGGACGGGGCGTCATAGTTGGTATCAAAGCCTAGGTTTAGTGAGCCTTCAGGCCTTGGGAGATGGGAGATTGCGACTTCTATAGCGTAGAAACTCTGTAGAATGTATGTACTATTGATTTATCACATATAATTTTAATAATTTAAAATATTTACCTTAGAATTTTCTCTATCTTTCTTCCTTTAGGATAGCATCTGATGCAGAACCGACCGGGGAACCATGGGCAGCACCGGAGCCAAAGGACTCAGACCCCGAGGAAGTAGGAGTAAACGAGGAACTAGATGTAGTAGGTGACGAGGTGAACTTCGGAGTAGACGATGAGGAGGGACTTAAGGACGACGATGGTGAAAACGAGGAGCGAGCCATCACTTTCTTTTGTGATCCGCTAGAGGCGCCACCGCCCGAATCAGATGACGACAAAGAAACAAATGCGACAATCTACTGGAGCTGCCAAGACTATTCCAAGGACTACCATATTGGCAAATGGGTTTATGCCCGAGTATTTTTGAAAAGGACAAAGAAGTGGAGAAAGCCGAAATATTTCCCTCTATTTATAGGTTCGTTAAAGGTGCTAGGGAAACACGACGAGACAGCATACCGAATGAAAGTACCGCTAGGGTTTAAAGAGCGACTCGGAGATTTGGTAAAGACTAGATGGCTACAGACGGCAATGCCGACAGATAAACGAGAGATCGTTGACCCACACAGCTCAGATATCAACTTTGATGATTCGAAGACTTATGAAGAAGTACCAGTGGCCATCACAGACAGAGCTCATAGAGGGCCAACGAATATTTGGTATGTGGAGGTCTAGTGGCGTTACTATGGCATTTACGAAGCGACTTGGGAACACGAGGCAGTTGTCCGTCACTTCTATCTGCATTTGTTTGTCTAGGCTTTAATACACTAGGCATTGTGCTTTTCTTTTGCTTGAAGGTTGTATGTATGCTATGTGAACTTTTTGAGAACCTTATACTAGTTACGTGGTTAAATGAAATGCAGATATGTACTATTAAATCCTTCATAAGCTATCTCATAATCTCAAACTAAATTTTACAAGATCCTAAAACATGAAAACAATTAAAAACGGAAGCAACCCCCAAATCTCAACACCCTCTTAAGATAGTTGATAAATGATCAAACCCCCGGCGAGTTGACTAACTCCTAGATGATAAAGCACTCAAAGTAGCATAAGTTTTGAGGAAACGTCGTTAAAACCCCGCAACTTCACCCTCATAAGTTTCTTTCCCCAAACCCTTGTATCAACTTTATACTCGTTTAAAACTCTTTGCTTCTAATAACACCAGTCCTCAACAATGCTACCCAATATCATTCAGAGGTAATCATTCTACACCCAAGTCCTATTGGCAATCCTATCGGGAATTTCATCTGAGAAAATACCCTTATCCTTAAAAAATTTTCATTGTTGAGCCATACCAAGATGATGACTAGTATTCACATTTGATTGTCCTTCAGTTTAAGTCATCATCCCTGAATTAACTCCTTATTCATGGACTCAATGTCATCCCTTTAGTTTCGAACATTCGATATTACCAAGATCCTTTACCACCATCCGTTTTCCCGTTACCTTAATACTACGTCTGACTGAAGCAATTTTGTGAACTCTTGAAATCCCAACATAGGGAATTGACTTGGATACTTGAATTGAAGTGCGTTAGGTCAACGCAACTTCAAGACAAATATCTATTTAGCTACCCATTGCTTAAACATATCTTTTGTCAAGGTCTGATATTGTACAGATTGACCTCGAGAACTTTCTCTCTGTAATATTCATAATTTGCTGATCCCTTCTCTCCAATACATCGAAGCTTCAATCAACCTCTCAACCGAGGTTAACGGTGATTGCTTTAACTATGACCCCTTACCTTTGAACTATCTGGGAGTTCACCCTAAGATATTCTAACTCTGGCTACATCTCATGCTTATACCATTCAAGATCCTCAGCTAAACGCTTACCTATGCACTACCATGCGATCACCTTCCTTGAGACCAATAAAAAAAATTGAACTGACCATCCTTACTAAACCTCACGTATTTTTGGCCGTCAACTCTCAAAACTTTGCCCCGTAGGTTAATGAGTAACAATGATAGTCCTAGTATTGGGTTATTAGGCTTCAACGCTTTCACGGAAGATTAAGATAATGCATGGAACCCTCTTAACACCTCTTCGAATCGTGAGGTAACCTTTCCTTAACATTACAATTTAAAGTACCGTCAACGCCCACAAAAGTTTTGAAAATTGAAACCCGACTATAGGAATGGTTAAGTAAGAGTTTATTCAGGTAACCACATCGTCGCAAGGGACCCAACAAAATGAACTACGCTATCAGTAAACTATCAATAGGAACAACAACTTCACACTAAGAAACTCACAATGACATCATGTGACCAAATTCAAACTTCCCCAGACTATTTCATAATGGATCCATGCATCCAACGAACCGGGAAGCAAAAGATTCATTTCGACAGTAAGGAAGTGGAAAAATAAGAGGCAACCTCAAGTTTAGGATACCCTTAGTATGAAAATAAGGAAAGAGTACCCGTACGCATCAATGTTTACGCTAGGCTTTTCTCACCAAAATGCTAGTATCTGAATCCTGCCATCCCCACATTCAATAAAGAATTTTGACAACAACCATGAGCATCAGGAGCCTAACGGAGAATTAACCATCAAACCACAATGAATCATACGACTCGATATTTGCCTTAGATATACCTTTTATCACATTCAATTGCCCTAGAGTAACCAACCACCGAAGAGAAACGATCTAGTCATTAGGAGAAACACTTAAACCCCGCGTACCAACAAGTGAAGGACAAACAACACAACACTTGAAAAGACTAGAATAGGAACAAAAGTATATGATTATGGACTTCATCACCAGGATCATCAATATCGCACCAGGAGCACAACGACATTCGATCTGCACCAATATAAGTTCTCTACCATACCTAACCAAAATTCACATCTCGCCTGAGCTGTCTAAACACACAGTTTTGAACCATCAAAAGTATGTTAAGAGTATGCATAAGGGAAATTAAAGAAAACTCTTATCTTCGGTCAAAACTTGCTTACAACAAACAGCTCCTAAGCTAGCTTTTACAACCATATAGGGTTTTGTGTGAGAACAATACTGTGAGACTATCAATATACGGAATAGAAATAGAAAAGAGCTGATTGGTTGGAATAGATCTCTACTAGTCAATAAAGTGAGACCCAAAATGCAATAACATGAATTTATATAGAACCCAGAATAGTGGCCTTGCGTTAACAATCTACGGTTAAGAGTGGTAGGATCTCATTGAATGTGACTTTTTATACTAATGAACGGATTGAGTGTTATGCTTTCACCTTATAAGTAGAACCAACTTTATCAAACAGTTCGATGACCCTTTTTCCCTTTTCTCTTCCCTAAAGATGGTGGGACAAAGACCAAATCACGAGAGCTCAGGGAGAGTAAGTGGGACCAAAGAAGAAGTAGACGTCCCGAGCCTAGCATGAATCTTGCAAGATCTAGTAGCCAATTTGGATCAAATACAAGGAAAGGCACCCTAGGAAGGATTGTGGTACTTATCAGACCTAAGGGTACAGAATATCCCAGCACCTGAGAAAAAGAATTTTTTCCGAACAACTGAGATTTGCATTAAGGCCACAAAGCAATAACAACCAACTGTAAGAGCTTATTACAGGTGCAACCAGCTAGAACAAAAGATGGCGCATTGTCCGATAAGAATTGGAGAAGATAATCAAGGAGGACCACTGAGGAACAAAGGCGGATTTGTTCCCAAAAAGCAGTGCCACCCTACCGAAAAATCAAGGCTAGTAAGGAGTCAACCTTCAAAGGTAAGGCTCTGCTATGAATGCTATCAGATCGGGCACAAAAAGTCACAACGTTCGCAGGTAGAATAAAAGGACTGGAAAAATCAATGGAAACAACGAAAACAACCGCAACCTCAATCGGGAGAGCACCAATAGCCTATGCAAGATGCCAGGCCTATTGTCAATTGGCAGAGTGAGAAAGAAAGATCACCCCTCGATAAAAGCCAAAAGCCTCAAGAGGGCCCTAACAATGGAGCAAGACTGAAAAAAACTAAGAATGGCAATGAAAGTCAACCAGTGGGAGAAGCAAGAGGTTTGAAAAATGTGGTGTAACTAGACCAACCCTAGAGCGAAGAGTGGAGTGTTCGCCCTCCGCAGGAGATAAACTCAATAATCTTCTTTAATCGTAATAAGTTCGAACATAGAAAATTTGAATGCCCGCTGCCAAGGGGAAGAAACTACAATATTCGTCAAAAGGGATCGGGTAGTTCGGGAAGAACGATACAGCTTGACCAACAACAGAATCAATGGACAGAAGGCTCGCCTTTACAAGAGAAAAAAAATGAGTATTCAATGATGATCGGAGGTACGCCCGAGTTTGTAAACTCTAAGATATACGTTAGTTAAACTTGTTGCATTATCTTGGGATAGGATACGCTTGAAGGACAACGGCTTTTAGATTAGCACTAATCAAGCAACTCCCACGCCACGGATATGCGACGTTATCATTAAAAATTTTGTAGCGATCGATTTAAGAAATTAGTAAGATTAAACAAATGTTTTTTCCAAAATGTTGAACGTATCAACCAGATTTTGTCTACACTCTCAATAATGAACAACACAAGGACACAATTTCTAAGAGAAGAGATGCAAGTAATCATCTACATCTTTTCGCATGAAATTTTCGCATGAAATTTTCGCATGAAATTTCGAGGAAGAAATTTATTTAAAGGGGGTAGATTATAACACCCCGATCCGGACCCTAATAGTAACCACCTAGATTGTAATAACTCAACTCAAACCCTAGTATTAGTGACGGATACACAATGGAAACTTAGGTCGCTGCATGAATGAGAGAAACTATAACTCAACCTAAAATCCTAAATTTAACCCGAAAATCCTAAAAAGACTAAATACTTATAGACAAAACCCTAATACTCAGAAAAGTATTATATTATGTATAATAAAAAATCATCCAGACACGATATCAAATAAATAATAAAATGCATAGATATTTCATTAAAATTCTCATAAAATAAAAAAACTAATTTTATTAAAAAAATAAAAATAAAATTTTTAATTTTTAATATACAATTCTAATATAGAAGACATTACTACAACTTTTTTAAATACAATTCAGAAGATAAACATTTCAATCTATGGCATAAAATATAGAGTACTGTTTTATTATGGATTATGGTTTGTTCTTTGCGATCTTGGGTTTTTGTACCATGATGCGATCTGGTTGGTTTGTAAAATGCTTCTCATCCTTGTTAACAGAGAAGAGGTCTCTTTCTGGTTTCTCTTGGAGCAAGAAGATGATGGAGACCTTTGATCTATGGGTTGAGGTTCTCTCTCTAGGAGACCTTTGATCGTCTTTGATTTGTGCTATGATTTTGCTCTATGTTGTGTTAAGATGGTTCCCGGTTATGAATGAGATTTTTCTTGAGATTTTGGGCCAACTATATTTCATGGAATCTGGCTCTTTATTGATGAGGTTTTTGATTCTATGCCTCGCTTTAGGCCAAGTTAAACCTCAGGTCCTGCATTCTCGATTGTTTTCGGAGGTTGAAGATGTAGTTGGTGTGCTAATGTCCCAGAAGCTGTGAGTTGTGGTTACAGGTTTGATCCATGGTTGAAGACGATTTGCCTCTCACGCGCTGTGAGCGCATTACAGATTAGATTTTGTTGGGTTGTTGCAGGTTGCATTGGGAAGAGCTGCCTTGTACAGGGTGCAACGCAGCTTTGCAGGTCCTTATGGGTTGTTTAGTTGAATGGGTCTTTAAGGTATAATTAATGGTAGTGGATTTTCAGTAATTGTGCAATATGGTATGAGGATTTGCAAGTGGTGTATAGTTGTCAGCCACTATTGGGTAGTGGAATATGACATCATCCATGGAGGACCCATGGGGATCATGAATGTGCGTAAATGAGGGGCCACTAGTTCGCTGATAAGTTGAATTTGTGGGCTCGATTTTGTTCAAAAACTGTGGGCTAAATGGTACACAGTGGGTACCACTAGTGGATAAAAACAGTGGGAAACTAGTATAGTGGGTTCTCTCGCTGGCGTGTTTTAGTGGAAAGTGGGTCCCAGTTGATATGTGGGTCCCAAGGGTGTTTGGGTGCTCTATGCCTTTACAGTGTAATTCTGCTCCCATGGTCAGATCCTATTGACCGTGTTATACAATTAATGGCGTAAAACAGTGGGCCGGTTTTTACTCCAATGGTCATATCCGAATACCACTCACGGTATTGTCAAATCGTGGGCCGATTTCTAATTGCCTTAAGCTTTTGGTATTTTTGCGCGTGGGTGTGGGTTTGGGTGTGGGTTTTGTGTTAAACGGCCATGGATGGCTGCGTTTGGATCATTTGGGGTCCTTGTGGTTTATGGTGAAAATGGGAATGTGGGACCCTTTGGGCTGATTGGGTAATTTGGAACTTTGCTTCGGTTAATGAGACCTCTTTTGTGGAAGAGTAATTTTCATTAACCTGGATTTTGAAGCCATGGGTGGTGTTTGGTCTTTGGAAAATGGCATCATATTTTTCATATAATGGTGGGCTTTGATGTGAGCTAGGCCACTATTTCGTCGAATCAGTTATCTATGGTCCTTAGTCGCTCTTGTTGTTTGAGCTATTATATGGTTGGGAGGGGCTCGAGTCCCCATCTGGTTAGGCTACGTAGGTTAGGGTGCAAAGATGGGGTCGATTGGTGGAGTCACTTGGGTGCTGGCCTATGGTCTCCTAGCCGAGGTTTCTCTAGGGGCAGTTCTATTTCTTGTTCCTTAGCGCCGTGGTTTGAGACCAGCTTTCTTTAGCCTCTTGAGCTGATGGGGTTTTGTAGTCTTCTTAGCCATATTATGATTCTTCGACTGGATTTTTTTGTCTCGCCAATCAGTTGACGAGTAGTGGGGACTTTTTGGAAGTGTTGTAATTAAAGTGGTACATCTGTTTAAGGTATCTTTGGACGAATCCTGGTACCTCCCGTTGGAAGTTCTTTTTAGTTCTTTCTTACTCGAGCTTTCTTATATTCTATCCTTTCCCCCTTGCCACCGAGGTGTGTGTTGCCTTATTGAGGAGCTGAGGTTGCTTTGGTTAAGGTGAAGATCGGTCTACACTTCTAGTTGGGTGCCTATGGTGGGGTTTTTTTTGCTGGTTCTTTGAGTGGGGTTCTAGCTTTTGGCCTGCTTCGTCTGGATCCGATGGTAGAGTTTCCTTTGGGATGGCCTAGGTTTTCTCTAAGCCGAATTCTCTGGGGATGTTCTGTTCATAACTTATTGCTGACTTGTAGGGGTCTCCCACCACTTATATTTGGCGACCCTGTGCGCAGGGTAGGTTGGTTATTTGTTTTGGCCGATTTTGAGCTGGAGTCTTCTGGGGCTGATCTGTCGTTGCTTCCTTTTGGCTGGCTAGGGGCCAGTCTACCCCTGGTACTTTGCTCTTAGACCTCTGATGGTTCCCTTTTGATTGTTCCTTGGACCTGTGGTTTGATCCTTAGGGGCTCTTTTGTTAGAGTCTTTATTTGGCTGTGGAGGTTTCATTTTCTTTGCTTGCTCAGGCTACGTCAGTTTACCTGGTTGGTTTGAGGACAAGCCCCTTCGACCTCCTAAGCTTGGAGATTTTGGTTATTCTCTTAGCTTTATAGAGGTTCTTTGGCAAATCTTCTTAGGAGAGTAGGTCTTTGGAGCTTATCGAGGAGCCGTGCTTCAGCAGGATTTTGTTCTTCTGTGTCGGATGACCAGTTCTTCTCGCTGGTTGGGTTTTGTCCGCTTAAGTAAGTTGGTTTTCTTTCTCCTATCCATGCAGGTTATGTGTGGAATATGCTTTGTTAGATAACTGACAACGGGGGAACAGTGTGTTTTGTTGTTGCTGTTATTAGGTTTGTTTATCTTGAGTGTCTTTTTGGTTGGAGGATTTCTCCTAATATGTTAGTTGGTTTG
>JAUMHN010060776.1:0-27101 GCA_032360265.1 Heliamphora ciliata
TGTTCGTGTTATTTTTTGCAATTTTGTTTCCTGTAAATTCTGTTTATTGTAATTGTTCAAAATTAATAAAAATGTATTTTTTGAACTACCGAGCAGATCTTGTATTGCGTTATATTTCTCCCAACAGTATCATATATGGATATGATTCATGACATGTTTTTGGGTTTAACTCACGAACCCGGGTTTGGGTCGTGACATTACTGAATAGTAATACGTGCATTTACATGTGACAAAAAATTAAAAAATATTGTCTGCTTATACATATATATGTATAGATACAAGGTTTTTCTTAAAAAAAATTATGCAAAATGAGGTATTTAATTTATATAGGATAGTATGGTAGTATAAATGGGCAAAAAAAATATTGAGGAAATTGGGCTTCTTGTTAATTTAATAAAAAAAATATTTGTACCGAAGTAGATATTTAATTTATATAATAGAGTTAATTACATCAGGATTCTTTTTTTTGAATTTGTTTTGAAATAAGTTCTATTTATTTTTAAATTATTTAAAAAAATTCTATTTCTAAAAATTATAAACGGCATAGACAATTTTACCTTTCTCACATAAAAAATTAAAAGAAATGATAAATATATTCTTGGTGACATAGCATCGATGCTTGGTTTTATGTTTTAAATTTTAAAATTTTATAACTTTTACTATATTTATATCCGTTTTAAATATATATATATATATACTTTTTTAAAACCTATTCCTTGTAAATTATAAAATTAAATTAAATTAAATATAAAAAATAAAAAAAGCAAAAATATTGAGGAAATTGGGATTCTTGTTAATTTAATAAAAAATATATTTATACCGAACCAGGTTTTCAATTTATATAATAGAGTTAATTACATGAGGATTCTGTTTTTTGAATTTGTTTTGGAATAACATTTATTTATTTTTAAACTATTTTAAAAAATCTATTTCTAAAAGTTATAAACGGAATAGACAATTTTACTTCTGTCACATAAAAAAATTAAAAAAAAATGATAAATATATTCTTGGTGACATAGCATCGATGTTTAGTTTTATGTGTTAAATTTTAAAATTTTATAACTTTTTACTATGTGTATATCCGTTATATATATATATATATATATATTAAAACCTACTCCTTGTAAATTATAAAATAAAATTATATTAAATATAAAAAATAAAAAAATAAAAAAAAGCAATTTCTCATTTATCAGTTAAATGGACTGATCAGTTACAATAATACTATAATTAATATTTAAGAACTTTAATGAGAAATTTCCACGGACAAACCAAATAATACTACGGGAGTATTTGGTCAAACTTTTTGGCACAATTTTTAGTTTTTTGCTACTAATTTTATCGATAAGTTATAATCTTTTTAAAATACTTACAACTTTGCTATAAGTTATAGTTATTTTTTATTTTATTTCAACTACAATCTAGCATATTTACCAAACACTCACAACTTCTATTATAAGTTATAATATATAAATTATTAATTTCAATAATATCAGACACCCAATATTTGTTTGGAATCGAAATCATCGTCTTTTCGGAACCTTTTACACAATATGATTTCTGTATATAACTTGTGAATTATTAAATTATAGTTTTTAACTTTTAATTCAATAAAAAAATTAAAAATTTAAATTAGTGTATTTATGATATTTTGCTTATAATTTATAATTTTAAATTAATAAACATAAATTATAGTATTTTAAGCTATAAATTTATAATTTTAACAAATATTTATAATTTTTGCTTAAAGTTATAATCACAAATATTCAGCTATAATTTATAAATTCATAATTTCAGTTACAACAAACATTCTTCTTAATCTTTTATAAGAGAAATTAATTAACGGGTTAACATATTGAGTTGGTATGTCTAATCAATATATTCGTATCAAGTGTTTTTTTAATTTAAGATATTGTGAGGTGCAATAATTGTTATCCGTTGATATAGGGTCATACTCTAATATTATAAATGCATGTTGTTCATGTATTGATTAGACACCTCACATTATTATGTTTATGTGTCCTCTAATATAGGGCCATTCTCTAACATCATAAATGCATGACGTTCATGTATTGATTGGGTACCCCACATCAATGTACTTACGTGTCCCCAATATTAACATTATATATAAATACATGGAGTTCGTGTATTGTTTGGGCATCCCACATCAATGTGCATATGTGTACCCTATATTAACATTATATATAAATGCATGACGTTCGTGTATTATTGGGCACTCCATATTAACATGCTTACGTGTCCCCTAATATAGAGTCATTATTTAGCATTATAAATCCATGACGTTCATGTATTGGTTAGACACTCCACGTAGGGACTCAGTCCCTTTTTATTTGTAACAATTAATAAACCCATGTTATGATATTTTTAGTAAAAAATAATTAAATGTTTAATTTTGTAAAAGAATTAAAAACTTGAGTATGATAACGCTTGCTAACAATAATTGTATACTTGGTGGTGCATGAGAACAATTGTTGTGGAA
The DNA here is from genome assembly GCA_032360265.1 of Heliamphora ciliata. Classification (NCBI taxonomy): domain Eukaryota; kingdom Viridiplantae; phylum Streptophyta; class Magnoliopsida; order Ericales; family Sarraceniaceae; genus Heliamphora; species Heliamphora ciliata. The sequence continues at coordinate 2,501 of JAUMHN010060776.1, forward strand.
TGTTTGGATGAGTTTTGAGGTATTTGACTTATGAGTGGCAGAGAGTTTTTAAAAATCGAGATAGAGGGGACCGCTCGAGCGGCCCCAAGCCCGCTTGAGCGAAGTGTCGGCGATCTGACTTTAAGTTGCAGGGTAAACATTTGTTTTTCATTTTCTCCCATTCTCTCTCTCTCTCTAAGCTGAGGTTCTAAACCTTAAAGGCCACGTTGGGGTGCCTTTTTGAGCTTCTCTTGCTTTTCTTGAGGTGATTCCTTGCTTATCTTGGTTGAACACCCATTGGAAGTTTGAGCTTGGCGTTGGAAGCTTCCTCTTCGCCTTTTGATTGGAGATCTTTGCGATTGGAGCTTGCTAGGAGTCCACTCTTGTGTTTTGTGCATCTAAAAGGTAGGCTCTATGACAATTCTTGAACTTTTGTTAGATATGAATTGTATATTTTGTGTATGTACATAAAAGTATGAAAAATATATATTTTCGGAACCCTAGGTTGTGATTTGAGGGTGAGCATGTTAAATCTTGTGTTGATGGATGGTTTATGTCAAATCTATCATGTTATTGTTGTTGGAGAGCTTCCATCTTGTGATTGGCAAGTTAAGGTTTGATTTGGGTGAAACTTGAAAATTGGGGCTTTGGGGTTGGTGAACTCAAATGACGAAATTGATATGATTTTTGGTTAATTGAAAGTAATATCAATCCATTCGTATGTGAATTCCGTGAGAGTCGTTGAAATGTAATGTTAGTGTGGGTTTCAAGCTCTTTTGACCCAAATACGTGACTTGGGAGAACTCGAGAGGTAGTGTGTGACGAGTGCCCGTTTTATTATCGTACCGTACCAAAATAAATATTTAAAATTCTAAAATTAAGTATTATTTGATAAAATAGTGGTTAAGTCCAGGTATTGTTTCTTAGGGACTATGAACGGAATTATAATTTCGCAACATAAAATATTATTTAATTCTCTTTTATAAAAAGATTTGTTTGTTTTAATATAAAAATCTAAAATTAAATTAAACAAAAAATAAAAGATTTAATTTAGATGAGAAAAGATTTCCTAAGGATTTGAATCCACCCTAGTTAGTATTTTAGTTCCATTCAGATTCTATTTTATTCATTCGATTTAATTCAATTCGTTCACAACTACAAAACTGACATGGATTAACCATAGGATTAGGTCGAATCGAAACCTAGTATATTCTATCTTAGACATGGCACGCATCGTCCGAGCGATCCCGACACGACCCGTCCTATCCGAGCATAAAATATCTCACGTTTGGATAAGAATAAGAACATATAATAGTTGCATGATTTCGTTATTACAATCACAGAAAGTAAAAATAAAAATTAGATAACTAAATTAAAAGCTCGTTGATCAAATGTCAACATCTTTAAATCATACAATGAATTGAATCCGAATAGAAAGAAATAAAAATCTAAACTACACTAAGATACCGACTAAGGGTTCATCATCCCATAGAAAAAAAGAAGATCAACCGATCATATTTCGACTCGAATCCATGAAGAGTTGAAGAAGAACTGGTTCTTAAGCCTCCGTTTTCGTCTTCCCGTTACTTTTCAAGCCTCCACACTTGCCTCTTGATATGTCTTCAATATGATTTTTGAAGATTTAGAAGTGTTTGAATGATTCCTCCAAGCCTTGTATATATAGTAGTGATCCACCCTGGTTGTAGAGTTATATTCAACTTCTGACCGTCATGTTACGTCCGGACGCTTTTTCAACAGCAATTTTTCTGTCTGGACGCCCATATTTTCGTCCAAATGCAAATCAATCTATTCAATTTTCGTCCGAACGCCCATATTTCCATTCGGACGGAATTTTGCAAAAATGTGACTACGCTGTTATCCCGACTTCAAACGAGTATAACTCTTTCATCCGAACTCCGAATAGAGTTATTCTTCTTTCTGAATTGAAGCCCCGAAAGTTTACTTTACAATGGTTCTGGCCTAATATCAAAATTCATTTTATACAAAAAGTTATGACCAAAATAGTGATGAAATGTCAATTTTCTTCATACATTTTTTGCATATTTTTTGCCGAACTTCTTTTGAAATTTTATTTTCTCCACCGTTGAACCTTTTTGCCAAATTTTTTGAACTTTGAGGTATTATCACTCATGGTGCTGGGTCTTTGGGTCCCAAGATCTAATCAGAACATTACTGTTTTGATCATTTGGCTTCCACGTTTGAATTATTGACTTTTGACAGCTTTTAATCAGTTTTAGACCCTTTTTACATCATCTTGCTTCTTTATATAATAACACTGAAACACTATTAAAATATATAAATAAACACATAATTGAGGTTTAGCGAAGCATACTTTGCAGGATTTAATCGGCACTTTCACGTACCGATCACACCCCCTAACTTACTCATTACTAGTCCTCAAGCAAATCAGAAATAAAAGACAAATAAACTAATCTAACTAAAGTCCACTTTCGTAGGATACCTGATTGCACTTAGCATGTGCAGCAAGCCTTTAAACCCCTAGGTTATCCCTAGTGGACGAGTTATAGTCTCGTGAGGGTTTCAAAAGATGATAACCATAAACATCAGCCACATGCAATTTGAAAAATTTAAGTTAAAATAGTGAATTTCATACACCCGACTATCAATTTGCATAATGTTTTTAGTTACTGCCATCTTTACAATCAACTTTCCACAAACCTAGACTCAGTGTGTGTGAAGACTCAGCTACGTGCCTCGATATCATGCTTCTAAACATTTAAAGTTTGAACTTCTGTCAAAATTATGTCTCGATTTTAATTCTCACTTGATATCACTCACAATTAAATACTCAGAAATAAGTTTATAAATATGTGCACTTGTGGTATGCAACATAGGTTATGTTAAACAAATTAAATATATTCCACATACATTTGACTCAAAAAAACACTGAATTCAAAGAATGACTCTTAATCTCGTGATTAGAATGCCAATTATTGAGAATATATAGAGTGCTTCATTCGTCATTTTCAATCAATTATTTCCACACATGAAACCATGTCATTCTTAGGATCAAATAGGTCTTTATTTTTTGTTGTAACGTTAGGTAGGAAAAATGTGTATTATGGATAGGATTAAGTGTATATAATGTCTTGAAACAGGTTAATTATTAAACACCACTCAATTCTTCATTTTCTACAATTATTTCTCACATTCACCATTCCCAAAGCTAACTTTTGATTTTATATTCCACAGAATTTCATATTTTGTCATTTACTCAATCATCTCTTTTTTTACCACTCAATTGTCCATTTTCTTTGCTTTTTTTTCATTCAATTTTTTTTCATATTTTTCTCCATTTTTTCATATTTTTTCTCATATTTCTTTTTTTTCCCCTAACTCTTACACCCTTGTTATTGTAAATTTTATTTTACCCATGTAGCCGCTAATATGGTCACATAGCATTTTTAGATATAATAGGGGAACAAGGCACGACTTACATGTAAAAGGCTCAAAAGAGAGACTAGGGTCAATTGAACAACAAAAATACGAATAGGCTCAAATATAAAAATATGACCTAAAATCTTTTCTCAAGTTTGACGTAGTTCTTTGCATAGTCTTTATTTGAAAAAATTTCAAATGAAATTTATAATGATGTTCTCAATTTTTAGCCAAAATTAATAAATTGTGAGATTAATCAACGACTAATGCAAGCAAAAAATAAAAATGTCATGTGAGTAAATGTAAAAAACTCTTCAGAAAAAAAAAACAATAGTCTTAAAAGCTCACTAAGGGTTAAGCATACACCTTTTAATTTTTCAAGTTGTTTTCACTATCAACATTCATTAGTATGAAAACCAAATAAGTAGCTGAGTGTGCAATGTATCAAAGCTGAGTGTATAAGTTCATAGTTCATTTTTCATAAAAAATTTAGTAACACAAAAATTACACGCCTTAATTTATCCGGGGTACAAGATTCACACTTTCAAATTAAATTTATCAAAAACACATTTAAAACAAAAACAAAAACAAAACTGGTAAAATGAAACGCCTACCCCCAACTTGGACTATCTAATGTTCTCATTGGATGAGAACAGACATAGAATGCAAAAATAAAATAGTATAAGATTTCATCTGACCTGAAAAGTTTGAGAAAAAATCTTATCTTGAAAAATGTTAGTGGCAAGCATCAAAATAGAAAGATATCAAAACATTTAAGTACAGAAGGACTAACACATAGAGAAAAATGAAAAGAAACAACTTTTTAAATTTTGTATTTGTTTTTTTAACACTTAAAGAAAGCTATAAAAACCCGGGTTCCCTTCCAGAAGGGTTAAGTTTAACGTCTTCAATCAGATGTGGTGACAGGTTAGAAGTTTAACCTTTTTCTATAACTGAAAGGGTAGCAGCTGGTCCTAAAAGTGTGGACTGAAGAGTAGCCGATGGTGGCTGCCATGTAGTGCTCAATGGTGGACCGCAAGTAAAAAGAGGTGATGTACAATAAAAAATGCGTGGTGGATCAAATCTAGCATTCAAAGGAGGAACGTCTTTGTGAGGCGTTAGCTTACACAACTCAATGACTCCTATAAGTTCTCAAGGTGGGTTATGGAGAGGTGTCTCAATAGTCAAGGTCGCAATCATGTCTACTTGTTAGTCTAGGTAACCCAAGAGGGAGGGGAATTGGGTCTAAAAAAAATAATTATTATTTTAAAAAAAATTTTGAAAACCATTTAATATCTCATACAAATATAGCAAATATAACAAGAAATATAAAATAATGAGACTATTAAAGAGGTAAGGGAGAGAGAAATAGAATCCGACACTAAGATTTATAGTGGTTCGGCTTCTTCTAAGCATACGTCCACTCCTCAAGATTCCCCTAGAAAATATCCACTATAATAGAAATATTTACAGGCACATTCAAAAGCCTTACAACAACCTCGAGATGATCAAACGAAAACAATTCATGTTTTTCATTAATCACTCTTGAGCTCTTCTTTGAAGAGTATCACTCACTCATTTACTTAAAAGATCAAGGGTGACTCACCCTTAAATACAATAGATGAAGTATTCAATGAGATTCTGGCTCACTCTCTTTACAAATAATTAACAAAAATTTTTAAAATTTTTTTTTGAGGTAAAATTATTTAAAAAGGTACTTTTGACATCCATTTGATAGAGTTAAAAATTTTTAAAGCATGCAAAAGTAAGTAACATCCTAATGACTTCAAGCCTAACCACAAGAGTAAAAGTCTCATCAAAATCGATGCCTTCTTCTTGATTGTAACCTTGGGCTACCAATCGAGTTTTGTTCCTAAAAACTACTCCATTCTCATCCATTCTATTTCTAAAAATCTATTTTGTACCAATGATGGAGTGTTCCTTAGGTTTTGGAACTAAAGACTAAACTCTGTTTCTTTCGAATTAGTTTAGCTCTTCTTGCATAGCCAAGATCCAAAACTCATCATTTTTTGCTTCCACAAAATATTTTGGTTTAGTCTGGAAAAGGGAATGCTAAGTTACTACAAACATTATGTAGAGAGGATCAAGTTTTGATTTTGCTGCACATTTGTAGCTTTCTTAAGATATGGTTCTTCTTGATTCTTGATAAAGATGTCATCAACACCTTTTTCTATGTCAATCAAGTTATCATCACAAAATTCCTTGTTAGAACCGAGGTTAGCTTCATCAAAAACAACATGTATAGACTCTTCAACAACTAGAGTCCTTTTGTTGAAAACTTCATAGGCTTTACTAGATAAAGAATATCCTAAGAAAATACCTTAATCAGATTTTTTCAAAAGTTCTTTGTTGTTATGTAAAACAAAACACTTGCACCCAAAGGCACGAAAATAACTGATGTTAGATTTTTTTACATTCCATAGCTCATATAGGGTTTTCTTGAGAGAAGCTTGAATCATGGCTCTGTTCAAGATAAAACAAGCTGTGTTTATAGCCTTGGCCCAAAAGTCTCTTGGTAGATTATTTTTACAGAGCATGGTTCTAGCGATTTCTTCCAAAGTTCTATTCTTCGTCTCTACAACACCATTTTGTTGAGGGGTTCTAAGAGTAAAGAAGTTATGATTAATACCATTTTCATCACAAAATTTTTTAAAATCTTTGTTTTCATATTCACTATCATGATCATTTTGGATACTCGTGATTTGAAAATCTTTTTCGTTTTAAATTTTCCAAGATAGTTTTGCAAAAGAGGCAAAAGCATTATTCTTATGAGCTAAGAATAACACTCAAGTATATCTAGAGAAGTCATTAACAATAATAAAGGTATATTTCTTACCTCCAAGGCTAAGAGTACTTGTTGGACCAAACTAAGTCCATGTGCAATGGTTGTAAGGGTCTAGAAGTTGAAATCTCACTTTTGGATTGAAAAAAACTTCTATCATGTTTGCCTTGTTGACATGCACTATAAATTTTTTCTTTTTTAAATTTGATTTGGGGTAAATCAATCACCATTTTTTTTTCAAAAGTTTAAAAATCAAGTTCATATGTGTATGTCTAAGTTTTCTGTGCCACAACCAACTATTATCACTCAAGTCGGCTAAGCACTTGATGTCATATTTGGAAAGGTCATTTAGATTGAAAGTATATACATTTTTATACATATGACTTTCAAAAATAACTTTGTTGTCAATTGAGTCTTCAATAACACAATTAACATGATCAAAAATAACCTTGTAGCTTTTGTCACAAAGTTGGCTTATGCTAAGTAGGTTATGTTTCAAACTATCAACAAGCAAAATATTTTCAATAGAAGTGGAAAGAATTTTACCGATACAACCGATTCTTACGATTTTTCCTTTGCTATTATCTCCGAATATTACAAATCCACCATCTTCAGGTTAGAGGTATGCAAACATTGACTTGTCGCCTGTCATATGTCTTGAGCAAACACTATCAAGATACCACATTTCCTCCTTGAATGAGGACTTGAGGCATACCTACAGAGAGAATCAAGGTTTGAGTTTTGGTACCCAAACTTTTTTAGGTTCTTTGGTGTTAGTTCCATGTGCGTGTATTCATTTTGGAACCCAAACCCTCTTAATAGGTAAATCAAAAGATTTTTTATGTGGACAATGTGTGACAATGTGTCCATACTCATAGTAATAAAAGTAAGTAGTATTGGAGTGATTAGAGGACGCTTTGACAAAAATGTTACTTAAGAACTTTTGCTTCTTCTTTGGTTGATATCCAATCCCGATTTTGTCAAAAACATATTTTTGCATACCAAAAAGTTTATCTAAGTTACTCTTTCCAAGAGTAAACTTATAAATAATTTTTGTAAGATTTTCAATCTTTTCATTTAAAACCTTATTTTTATCTTTCAAAGTAGAAATCTGTTTTGATAACACAAGTTCTTCTTTTTTTAAGGTTTCAATTTCACATGAAAAGAAAAGGATCAACTTTTTAAGAATAGAGTTCTTTGCACCCATTTTTCTCAATTCATCATGCAAATCTTCAAATGGACTTTGTAATTCTTTTAAAGGGAAAGGGCCATTAGTTACCTCATCATCTTCCTTGGCCATGAGGCAAATATTTGCAACTTCAACTTCTTCTGTGAGACACGGACCCGTTTCTTTTTGAGACTTATGTATATATGATGTGTTTTGCATATATATTTCCAAGATGTGTGATTTACTCGTTTTGATGCATGTTTAAGTTCATCTGAGCATGTGGGGTTGGTTCCCAGGGTTGTACGGAGTTTCCGTGCGTATTTTAAAATTTCAATCAAAAAGATATTTTGGAGACCTATAAATATCGGAACTTAGATATTTTCTAAAAGATATTTTTGAAAACTTAACTTCTAAGTTTCCTCCAGTTTTCTATCTGCCTTCTCTCTAACTTCTCGGGGACCTAGTGCATGATTTTTGATAAACCAACTGTTGATCCTTAATATCGGAATCGTGATCTGCGCATCCATCCAGTTAGAATTCTATTTTGGCAAAGCTCAATTTTACACGTAGATCGAGATGCCAAGTTTTGAACTTACTGATGTAGGATCCTAGACTGTATAACTGTTAGAGGGTACTACATGTAATCCTACGTGTTTCTACCGTTGTAAAATGCATGAAAAGGTGATTTATGTTTCAAATTCGATTTTAGGTTAAAATCATTTTTCGGCGTTCGATTAGATGAAATCGAAAAAGGGATGTTCCTTTCGAGGTTTCATGATGGCCTTGAGCTCGGGTGTGCTCCTAGGTATCAAAACGAGTGTTTTTGATGCTTGATATGAGATTTAAAAACCAAAATCGTAACTCGAAAACATGATCTAGGCTGGTTCAGTTGACCGAACGCATGAGTTCAGTCGACTGGATCATCATGTTGGAGGTTCATTCAACTAGACCTGGGAGGTCAGTCGACTGAAATGGCTTATGTTTTGGGTTCTCTTTTCCAGTGTGTTTTTCAGTCGACTGGAGGGTGAGTCCAATCGACTGAATCTGGCTATTTTGGAAAATGATGTGTTTTGGTTCAAGCTTTCCTCGTGCGATGTCTATCCGAGGTTTTTATGAGAATCTATGGTTTCAAAAAGGGGTTATTAGAGGTTTTCAAAAAGGTTGTTTGAAAACGAGTTTTGGGGAAAACGTGTTTGTGGAAGGTTTGGAGCTAGCCTTGGAGGTTGAGGCTCGACTTCTAAAACGTTTTGACGAAAATCATGTTTTGACATGTCTTGTTTGATCTCCATGGTTCATGGATTGGATCCCTTTTGTATATATGTGTTGTGTATCTGTTTTGCGGGTTGGTTTTGAAATGTTCTCCTTAGATGTACTGTGACAGTGAGTATCGTTGAGTTGGGCTTCCATTGCTCCTCGATTTAAGTCCGAAAACGTGCACAGAGTAGGTCCCTACGTGCCTTCGGGTTAATTCCCATAAACGAGGTTGGTGGGTGCTTAGTACCCTCGGGCTGTGGTCCCGTAAACTAAGTGGTTGTGTGGGTGCTTAGTGCCCTCGGGTGTGATCCCGTAAACTAAGTCAGTTATCCCCGTTAATGGCGTGATTGTTGTAACTCCGTATAGAACTTATCATTACTAAACCTACGGGTCGAGGGTAATGGACGAGAGTCTATAGTTGTTACCTTTGTCGATGTGGCAGAGTCGGAACATAGGACTACATTTACGTCTTTCTCCTCGGCTGAGTGGCCTGAGTGGAGCTTACTGTTTTATTTACAGCTTTCTCTTAACTGTGGCATGATATCTGTCAGGTTATATGCATAGTTTTAGAGATGGAAAACTGATGGTTTTTTAGAGGAAAACCTATTTGAGCTTTTGTGGTCGAGTTCACTCCCACCATATGATTGCATGACCTGTATTACTGTTTATAGTCTATTTTCTATTGGGCTTCGGCTCACGATGTGGGATTTTTGCTGTAAAATCTTTTCAGGTGAGCATAAGGAGTTGACCATTTTGTAGAGGTGATGGAAGACTTGCTATAGTTTTTCCTTTTTGAGACATGTACTTGCACACGTGACGCTTGTTGAAGCTGATTTTGTACGCCTTTAGGCGATATGTTTATTCATGTATCAGATGCATGTTTTTAGTTTATGAGAGTTGAACTGTGGAGACTTTTATCCAAATGGTGCATATTTTTACTATCAACTGTGAAACCTATTTCTTAAATGGGTGTTTTGGTGGGCTTTCGCGTGACTCGAATGTTTAGGGCGTGACTACTTGGTATCGGAGCTCTGGGTTCGAATACCTATGAGCCATGGAAAAGAGGGCACATCACCTTGTGAGGACGTATGTGTGCTTAATTGCATGTGTTACAGCTTTTTTCTATCATCGCATAATAGCTTGTGATGTATAATTGGGTGTGGAGGTTGGACCTTAGGATTGATTAGTCTTACCTCTGGGCGTTTGCATTAACATACTTGGGAGCCATGTTAGAGACGTGTTTCGCGGACGTGATTTCTAGCAATGAATCTGAGTAGGTTACCCAGATGGACGAGGTTTTCTTGTAGGTTCTCCTCGGTTTGTGAGATGTGATGACATGATTTACGTGACTATGTGTTAGTATGTTTATCTGTCTTTTACGTTAGCAATAACATGCTGTATGGATTCTTATCCAGTTATGTTGCTTTCGTATAGAGTTATGTCCACGTGGGGAGGACGAGGCCGAGGCTGAGGTCGAGGCCGTGGCCGTGGTTCTGGCCGAAGGGACGTTCCAGTCCCAGATATTAGGGATGCTAATGCACCCCAAGGACCTGTTGCTGAGGGAGATCTGTGGCGTGAGATGGTCGGCTCCATCCGGCAACTGGCTGAGGCCACTAGAGGTAGAGAGAGTGTACCTGAGCCGAGGGCGACGGTTGCGATGCGCGAGTTTCGCTGTCTGGACCCTCCTACCTTTTCTAGGGATCCCAATCCCACGGTTGCCACTGAGTGGCTAGAGCTGGTTACCAGGTTCCTTGATTCGCTTCAGATTGAGGAAGATGATTTGAGGGTTATATGTGCCACCTTCCAGCTGAGAGAGAGTTCTCATATGTGGTGGAAGTTCGCTAAGACCACAGTGGCATGCACTTGGGATGCGTTCACGAAGGTATTTCTGGAGAAATACTTTTCAGCGACTATGAGGGATCGCTACATAGAGGACTTCCTGTTTCTGACGCAGGGGACGATGACAGTGCTTGAGTACGAGGCTGAGTTCACTAACTTATCTCGATTTGCTCAGGAGATTATACCTATTGACGAGTTCCGTGCGAAGTGGTTCGAGATGGGTTTAAGGCCCACTATCCGAGACAGAGTGGCAGCGTTCAGGATGCACGTCTTTACAAAGCTGGTGGAGACTGCTATGAAACTGGAGGATACTCTGAATGAGACGCACAGAGGCAGGGACAGTAGAGGTCAGTTCGATGGGGGACGCACAAAGTTCTAGGGACGCAGGGATAAGCGTCGGTGGACATCTGGTCCGAGTTCGCTCCTAGTGGGGTTGTATCCGCCACAGTCTTCCGCATCCACGCTTCCTGTAGCTTGTACGTCAGGTCAGACCAGAGAGGGCCTCTTTTTCATAGATGCCAGCGGCCATGACATCGTCCGACTGAGTGCAGGAGTGCAGCACCTGTTCAGGCACAGCCGCAGTCGCATGCTCAGGGAAGAGGGCTAGTGATATGTTTTGAGTGCGACCAGTCTGGGCATATCCGTAGGGACTGCCCCAAAAGAGGGAGTATGCGGAGTACAGTAGGCGTATCAGCTGTTCCATCTGACCAGGAACGACAGACATATCAGCAGCCGACAGCTCAGACATCCCGTTTTGTAGAGGGAGGAGCTTCAGTGCAGTCTGGAAGACAGTCAGCAGTTCAGAGCCACAGCGGACCAGCCAGAGCATATGTCCTTGCAGATCCTAGTCCATCCAAAGCACCGATCATGCCCGATGCTGCTGCTACCACCTCCGTGATCAGAGGTACTCTTCTAGTTTTCAGATCATGGCCCAGTGTTCTTATCGACACTGGAGCATCATATTCATTTATATCTGCTGCTTTCGCATCTGCATTGGGATTGCAAATGGACTGGTTGGGTGGTACTATGTGTGTGGAGACCCTTGTGAGTGGGAGTGTGAAGTTGAGTCTTGTCTGTAGATCATGCGTGTTGGAGGTCGTCGGTCGTTGTTTAGAGTTCGACCTTGTTATTCTAGACATGACCGCGTTTGATGTCATCCTAGGGATGGACTGGCTGATCACCTATTGTGCCTTCATCGATTGCGATCGACGGAGGGTAACAATTTGTACCCCAGCTGGAGATTGCTTTTGCTTTGTGGGAGATCGGGATGAGGGTTTGAGGTCTATGCCATATGTGGTGTAGAACCGGGGCAACCTGGGTTCCCTTTTTGCAGCCCTTATGTTGGCTGAGGTAATTAGGGTTCGAGGAGAGTTACCTCCGGTGGTGTGTGATTACTCAGATGTTTTCCTGACGACCTGTTTGAGTTACCACCGTGCCATGAGGTAGAGTTCTCTATTGACCAAGTTCCCAGAGCTGCTCCCATATCTATACCGTTTTATCATTTTGCATCCGCTGAGTTACGTGAACTCAAAGTACAGTTACAGGAGTTGTTAGACAGAGGGTTTATACGTTCGAGTACTTCTCCGTGGGGAGCTCCTTCTCTTTTTGCAAAGAAGAAGGATGGGTCTTTGTGTCTGTGTATCGATTACAGGAAGCTGAATCAAGTGACAGTAAAGAACAAGTATCCGATGCCGAGGATAGACGACTTGTTTGATTAGCTGAGAGATTCGAGCTGCTTCTCGAAGAGTTACTTGAGATCAGGATATCACTAGTTGAGGATTAAGGACGAGGATATAGCGAAGACCGCCTTTCGAACTCGCTGTGGTCACTACGAGTTTCTAGTTATGCCGTTCGGTCTGTCGAACGCACCAGCTACATTCATGGGTTTGATGAATCGGATCTTCCATCCTTATCTGGACAGTTTTGTGGTAGTATTTGTGGATAATATTCTGATATATTCACCCACCAAGGAGGCACACGAGGATCATCTGCGGATCGTACTACAGACTTTGAAAGAGCATCGCCTGTATGCGAAGTTCGAGAAGTGCGAGTTTTGGATGTCTGAGGTGAGATTTTTGGGACAAGTGGTGTCGACCGACGGGGTAGCTGTGGATTCGTCAAAAACTGATGTTGTGACAGGTTGGGAACGACCGAAGAGTGTCTTTGAGATACGTAGTTTTCTGGGACTAGCCGGCTACTATCGACAATTCGTGAAGGATTTTGCTAGACTCATTGCACCGATGACACGCCTGACGCGGAAGGGAGTTGTGTTTGCTTGGAGTGAGTCTTGTGTGTCTGCTTTCCAGGAGCTGAAGACAAGGTTGACCAGTCCACCAGTGTTGATCATTCAAGAGCGAGGCTTGGGATATACTGTGTAATGTGATGCATCACATGATGGTCTTGGATGTGTTTTGATGCAGGGAGGTAAGGTTGTATCTTATGGTTCCCAGCAGTTGAAGACGCTCGAGCGGAACTATCCTACACACGATTTGGAGTTGACAGTTGTGGTCTTCGCCTTGAAGACATGGCATCACTATCTGTATGGTGAGCATTTTGAAGTTTTCTCCGATCATAAGAGCTTAAAATACTTGTTTTCGCTGAAGGACCTGAACTTGCGCCAACGGCGGTGGATGGAGTTGTTAAAGGATTATGATTTTGATTTGCAGTACCATCCAGGGAAGGCCAATGTTGTGGCTGACGCACTCAGTAGGAGATCTCACGGGTCGTTAGCTTCTGTGGTTATACGTGAGTGGGACATGCTTGGAGATGTTGGGGAGTTTGATTTGTGCCTCAGGGAGATTGAGACCGGTGCCATCTTGTTTTCTGTTGTTACTCGACCAGCGTTGATAGCACGTATATTAGAGGTCCCGCAGGCAGACCAGGAGGCTCAAATAATTCAAGACCGCGTTGCTAGTGGCGAGGATACAGCAGGCTGGATTGTGGGTTCTGATCAAAGTATGAGGTTAGCAGGCAGTGGTTTGTGCCAGAGTCATGCCGAGCCGATCTTCTACGCGAGTGACATCATTCTCGTCTTGCCGTGTTTCCTGGAGGCGCGAAGATGTACCATGACCTTTGTCGTCAGTTTTGTTGGACATGGATGAAGAGAGACGTGATCCAGTTTGTTTCTCGATGCCTCACCTGCCAGCAGGTAAAGGCAGAGCACTAGAAACCGGCAGGCTTGCTACCGTCGTTGCCTATATCAGAGTGGAAGTGGGAGCACGTCACGATGGACTTTCTGTCAGGACTTCCTTGGTCACCTAGGGGACACGATGCTGTGTGGGTTGTGGTTGATAGGTTGGCGAAGTCTGCACACTTTCTCCCCATCCGAGTGAGGGATTCGGTGGTACGACTGAGTAGCTTGTAGGTCAGATTGCATGGAGTGCCAGTATCCATTGTTTCAGACCGAGACCCGCGCTTCATTTTGCATTTTTGGCAGAGTCTGCAGGAGGCCTTGGGGACGAGGTTGATGTTCAGTACTGCTTTTCGCCCCCAGACGGATGGCCGGTCAGAGAGGACTATACAGATTCTGGAGGATATACTGAGGTCTTGTGTCGTTGACTTTAGAGGTTCGTGGGAGGATCATCGATCTTTAGCAGAGTTTGCATACAACAATAGCTATCAGTCCAGTATTGGGATGGCACCGTATGAGGCTTTGTATGGTAGACCGTGTAGATCGCCCGTGTGTTGGACTGATGTGGGAGAGACCACAGTCTTGGGACCCGACATGGTACGAGAGACGACGGAGAAGGTTACGACAATTTACCAGCGCCTACTGACAGCGCAGCGCCGCCAGAAGAGTTATGCAGATCAGAGGAGGCGACCTTTGGAGTTTGCAGTAGGGGATCATGTGATTTTTAAGGTCTCACCACGTAGAGGCTTGATGATATTTTGTCGTAGCGGGAAGCTATCACCGCGTTTCATTGGACCTTTTGAGATTCTTGACAGAATTGGAGAGGTTGCTTACCGTTTGGCGTTACCACCTCAGTTAGCATCTGTGCACAACGTGTTTCACATTTCTATGCTTCAGAGGTACAAGCCTGATTCATCACATGTGTTAGATTGGGAAGAGCTACGGATTGATGAGCATTCCACTTATGAGGAGCGTCCTGTAAGAATTCTTGACACGAAGGAGCGAGTGTTGCGGGGCAGAACAATTTCTTATCTCAAGGTCCTATGGCATCACCACGGGGTTAAGGAAGCGACGTGGGAGCTCGAGTCTGGGATGCGTGCTAGATACCTAGACCTGTTTATGTCGTGACCTTGTTGTGAATTTCGAAAGCGAAATGCCTTAAGGAGGGAGAGTTGTGAGACCCGGACCCGTCTTTTTTTGAGACTTATGTATATATAATGTGTTTTGCATATATATTTCCAAGATGTGTGATTTACTCATTTTGATGCATGTTTATGTTTATCTGAGCATGCGGGGTTGGTTCCCGGGTTGTAGGGAGTGGCCGTGTAAATTTTGAAATTTCAATAAAAAAGATATTTTAGAGCCCTATAAATATTGGGACTTAGATATTTTCTAAAAGATATTTTTGAAAACTTAACTTCTAAGTTTCCTCCAGTTTTCTCTCTGCCTTCTCTCTAACTTCTCGGGGGCCCGGGGAATGGTTTTTGATAAACCAACTGCTGATCCTCAGTATCGGCATCGTGGTCTGCGCATCCATCCAGTTAGAATTCTATTTCGGCGAAGCTCGATTTTGCACATAGATCGAGACGTCGAGTAGAGGGTACTACATGTAATCCTACATGTTTCTACCGTTGTAAAACGCATGAAAAGATGATTTTTGTTTCAAATCCGATTTTAGGTTAAAACAGTTTTTCGACGTTCAGTTGGATGAAATCGAAAGAGGGATGTTCCTTTCGAGATTTTATGATTGCCTTGAGCTCGGGTGTGCTCCTAGGTATCAAAACGGGTGTTTTTGAGGTTTGATCTGAGATTTGAAAAACAAAATCGTAGCTCAAAAACATGATTAGGGCTGGTTCAGTCAACCAAACCCATGAGTTCAGTCGACTGGATCATCATGTTGGAGGTTCAGTCGACTGGACCTGGGAGGTCAGTCGACTGAAATGGCTTCTTTATTTGGTTCTCTTTTCCAGTGTGTTTTTCAGTCGACTGGAGGGTGAGTCTAGTCGACTGAATCTAGCTATTTTGGAAAATGATGTGTTTTGGTTCAAGCTTTCCTCGTGCGATGTCTATCCGAGGTTTTTATGAGATTCTATGGTTTCAAAAAGGGGTTATAAGAGGTTTTCAAAAAGGATGTTTGAAAACGAGTTTTGGGGAAAACGCGTTTGTGAAAGGTTTGGAGCTAGCCTTTGAGGTTGAGGCTCGACTTCTAAAACGTTTTGATGAAAATCATGTTTTGACATGTCTTGTTTGATCTCCATGGTTCATGGATTGGATCCCTTTTGTATACATGTGTTGTGTATCTGTTTTGCGAGTTGGTTTTGAAATGTTCTCCTTAGATGTACCGTGACAGTGAGTATTGTTGAGTTGGGCTTCCATTACTCCTCGGTGTATGTCTAAAAACTTGCGCAGAGTAGGTCCCTACGTGCCTTCGGGTTAATCTTTATAAACGAGGTTGGGGGGTGCTTAGTGCCCTCTGGCTGTGGTCCCGTAAACTAACTAGTTGTGTGGGTACTTAGTGCCCTCGAGTGTGATCCCGTAAACTAAGTCGGTTGCCTCCGTTAATGGCGTTATTGTTGTAACTCTGTATAGAACTTGTCATTACTAAACCTACGGGTCGAGGGTAATGGACGAGAGTTTATAGTTGTTACCTTTGTCGATGTGGCAGAGTCGGTACATAGGACTACATTTTTATCTTTCTCCTCGGTTGAGTGGCCTGAGTGGAGCTTACTGTTTTATTTACAGCTTTTTCTTAACTGTGGCATGATATCTGTCAGGTTATATGCATAGTTTCAATGATGGAAAACTGATAGCTTTTTGGTGGAAAACCTGTTTGAGCTTTTGTGGTCGAGTTCACTCCCACCATATAATTGCATGACCTTTCTTACTGTTTACAGTTTATTTTCTATTGGGCTTCGACTCACGGTGTGGAATTTTTGTTGTAAAATCTTTTCAGGTGAGCATGAGGAGTTGACCCTTTTGCAGAGGTGATGGAAGAGTTGCTATAGTTTTTCCTTTTTGAGACATGTACTTGCAGATGTGACGCCTGTTGAGGCTGATTTTGTATGCCTTTAGGCGATATGTTTATTCATGTATGAGATGCATGTTTTTAGTTTATGAGAATTGATATGTGGAGACTTTTATCCAAATGTTGTATATTTTTACTATCAACTGTGAAATCTATTTCTTAAATGGGTGTTTTGGTGGGATTTCGCGTGACCCGAATGTTTGGGGTGTGACATCTTCTCTTTCATCCTTGGAGCTACAGTCATCACTTTCACCCCAAGCCGCCAGCATTGCCTTCTTGAAACCTTTCTTGAAGTGTTTATTGAATTGAGGACATTCGACTTTCACATGTCCAGGCTTCTTGCATTCGTAGCTTATGATTTTTTCTTTCTTGTGATCATTTTTGAACTTGTTAGACTCACCCTTGAACTTATTGAATTCTCTTTTGTGTCCATCTTTCTTAAAGAATTTCCTTCATCATTGTTTCTTATTTTTAAGAAACCTTTTAAACTTTCTTGTGATGAGCGCCATGCCTCCATTTTCATCATCGTCGGAGTTTTCATCAGATTCTTCATCAAGGGTGGTTGTTTTGAATGCAATTCCCTTTTTCTTTTGGTTGTCATCTTCATCATTTATCCGGATGTTCATCTCATGAGCCATGAGAGATCCAAGGAGCTTCTCCAAGCTAAGAGTGTTGAGATCCTTGATTTCTTGAATGGCGGGGACTTTTGTTTCCCAACTCTCAGGCATACACCTATGGATTGTTCTCACCATTTTTGCATTAGAGTAAATCTTTTCAAGAGATTTTGATTCGTTTATAATATCAGTAAATCGAGTAAATATTTTATAGATAGTTTCATCATGTTTCATTTCAAACAATTCATAGTTATGAACTAGCATACTTATCTTGGATTTCTTGACTTGGTTGGTTCCCTCATGGGTAACCTCATGTCTATCCCAAATTTCTTTGGTAATGTCACAAGTTGAGATTCTATTGAACTCGTTGGGGTTAAGAGAGCAATACAAGAGATTTATAACCTTAGCATTCTTTTGAATATCTCTTATATCACTTTCGGTCCATTCTCTTTATGGTTTAGGGACAATTGCCCCTTCTACGGTCTTGGTAGGTATTTTGGTTTGTTTATAATTACTCTCCATAGATCGTCGTCTACGGCTTGAATGTAGATTTTAATTCTTGCCTTCCAATAATTATAGTTTGTTTTATTGAACAAAGGAAGTCTATTTGTGGACTGACCCTCAGATTGAATAGGTGTAATGCTAGTGGTTGTAATGAAAACTCTTAGATGGTTAAGCAAAAAATAAGAGCTCAAGCTTTGATACGAAATGTTGGGATTAAGCGTTGACCATCTCACCTAAATTCGCAGGTGGTGGTAAAGGTACAATTTTATTTCCTTATACTCATACAACGTAAAACTCCGCGTCTATACGTGCTACGGGTGGGCCGAAGGGGTTTCGTAGTGCACATGTGGCGTATCGATAGAATGAGCTGTCAAGCACCGATAACACGTGGAGAGGGACTCCCCACGTACTAGTGAGTCCCTTAAGGGAGATTTTGGCCCCCCATAATGCCAACAATTCCCCCAAAAACTATCATGGGGAGAGTTAAACCTGCAACTTCGCTATGATACCAATTGTTAATCTAGGCAACCCAAGAAATGGGTGAATTAGATTTAAAAAGAATAATAATTAATTTTAAAAATTTTCAAAAACCTTTTAATATCTCAAACAAATATAGCAAATATAATAAGAAATAAAGCAATGAGAATATTAAAGAGGTAAGGGAGAGAGAAATAGAACCCGACACCAAAATTTATAGTGGTTCGGCTTATTCCAAGCCTACGTTCACTCCTCAAGACCCATTGAAAATATCCACTATAATAATAATGTTTATGTGTACATTCAAAAGTTTTACAACAGCCTCGAGATGAACCTACGAAAATAATTATTGTTTTCTTCTAAGTACTCTTGAGCACTTTTTTGAAAAGTATCACTTACTCATTCAAAGTATCAAGGGTGATTTACCCTTAAATACAATAGATAAAATATTCAATGAGATTCTCACTCACTTTCTGTGACAACTTGCAACTAAAAAAATAAAGAAACAAATAATAATTAATACTTAAAGCAACTTGAAATATAATTTCGGACAGACTCTTATAAAATCATAACTTAAAGACTTACATCAATTAAAATATTGGTGATTAAAATTTGAAACTATATTATATAATCTAAAAATTTTTCGTGAAAATTCTGACAATGTAAAATTCGAGATCCAAAGGGGACAGAAAAATAGAAGTAAATTAATAAATAAGCCTAAAACAAAAATCCTAACAAAACCTTACAAATGAAATTTAAATCAGAAGTAAATAGCAAAACTTGCTAATTTTCGATAATCACAAAAGTTAAAAATATATAGTTAGAAAATTTCCGTTAAGAAATTTGACAATACAATAATTCATAAAATAGCATTAAAAATTTAGATTAGATTTTAAAAACTTTTGCAAATATAAAATTTTACATCAAAAATTCTAGACAGTATAAAAACACCCCAAAAAGTGTCACGTATTGTTACGTGTCAAGGAATTTGGATGATTAAGCAAATTAAAAAGAGGTGGTCGCTTGGGGGAGGGATTAGCAAAGCTATATATAGGTTAGGTTTACATGGATTACAATTTGGAAACTTTAGGCGTATAGGTAGAGAGTTAGAGAAACAATATATATAGAATAAATATTATATATATACATATATATTATATACAATTGAGGAAGCATCAGAAAATGAAAGAGGAGGAAGACCACAACCGCGCGGAGCCACCCTGCCATCGCTGACTGGCCAGCCGCCGCCGTCCCAGCGCACCACCCCCACAGGCGACCCCCGCCGGCGCAGTCAACGACCACCGCCGCTCCACATCTGGCGCATCTCTCTCCTCCCTCTCTCGATATCCTCTCTCTCTCTCTCTCGCCTTCTCTCTCTCTCTCTCTCTCTCTCTCTCTTTAGTGGTTACCACCACCATCGAAGGCTCTTTTACCAAAATACTTGAGATTTTTAACTTAATTAACGGATTAGGAATTTTAAAACTTAATTCCTAACCTACGTAAAAGCGTGTTTAACAAACACGCTTTATGTACAAATATTTTCGACAAATGTTTAGTTTTGAAAAAATAATATTTAAACGTAAAGCGTGTTTAGTAAACATGCTTTATGCCAAAATACATAAAACGTGTTTAATAAACACACTTTTATACTTTTATACATAAAGCGTGATTAGCAACAGCGTTTTTATACTTTTATACATAAAGCATGAATGCCAAACACGCTTTTATACTTTTATAGATAAAGCGTGATTAGCAACAACGTTTTTATACTTTTATACATAAAGCGTGAATGCCAAATACGCTTTTGTACTTTTATACATAAAATGTTATTAGCAACAACGCTTTAAGTGTTTTACGCATAAAGCGTGTTTACTTTTAGTAAACACGCTTTAGTTTTTTAACGCGTAAAATGTGTTTACTAAACACGCTTTTAAGTTACACAGAAAACGTGTATAGTAAACACATTTTTTCATTAAATATATCCTGTTCACCAAACCCGTATTTAACGTTCAAGACATTTTAAAAAACCCTTCTACTCCGTTCAAGACTTCTAAAAAAACCCTTCTTCTCCAAACGCACTTCTTCTCAACACCTCTTCTTCTTGCAACTCTTCTTCCCTCTCTTAAAACCCTTCTTCTCTCCTCTCTCTTAAACGCGACGAACCCGTCTTCACAACGTAACAACTCAAGCCCCATCTTCTTCTCCAGTCCTCTCGATCTCTCGTCTCGGCTTTAGGTCATTTATTTGCCTAAAATTTCTATTAGAGGTTACTTCTATTAGAGCATTGACCGCAGAATAATTTCTTGCTATACTTTTTTAGTTTTTACAAATAACTGTACACATATATGTCTCACACTTGTTGTCTCGCCTCAAACTCTGGGACACGTGAAACGCCCACAAGCAGTCAAACATAACACCCAACCCGAGAATACACTCTCAATATAAAACATACATGCATTGTATATAATTACCAAAAGGCTTACATTACACGGTTCCAATACCAGAAAAATATGTAAACATACATGATCCAAAAAAAACAAAAAGGAAGACTACAGATCTTTCGCCGCTCTAGCAACCCCGAATCAACTTGCGTAATCGGTACCTGAAAAATATTTCAAATCCCACACCGTGAGCCAAAGTTAAGCAGAAACTAGACAACACATGAAGTATAGACAAAATATGCTGGAAAAACGAGGTGCAGTGTTCGACTCTCTTTCAAGCCTTAAAACAGTTTGAAAATGATTTTATATGACGACTCACCAGAGTAAAAAAAAACATTTTGAAAACACGACTCCCACGAGCCTCAAAAGGAAACATGTATATGTATGCAGTACAGGTATACATATCTAAACCAACTCACAAGCCTTAACAACAGCTCTACAATAACCGAAGATAACTCATGAAATCCATGCAATTCACCCAACGCACCACGTGCAACACATGCAACACATGCTTCGTCAGGACCTCGTTTTCATCCTTCAGATACTCGCACACAAGTGCATCGTTAAGACCACGTTTTCATCCTTTCGATTTCCACACACGCGCACATGAATTGTTAACCAGAGTTAACATATATCGGACCACGTTTTCGTCCACCGTTAGCCAGGGCTGACATTCACCGGACCACGTTTCCGTCCATCATCAGCCAGAGCTAACACCATATCAATATTATATAAGACCACATTTCCGTCTTATCTTTCAAAACCATATAAGACCACATTTCCATCCTGCATTTCAAAACCATATAAGACCACGTTTTCGTCCAATAACATGTATATATAAACTAGAATTATAAATGCATAAAATCACGTAGAAAATTCACACATGACGCCACCCGTCACATAACCCGACATCCACTCACATGGATAACCAACAACCCACAAACCAAGCCTAACCCGAAGGCCAGCTCTAAACCCTTCAAACCACGATTTTCACAAAACACCACCTTTTCCCACAAAGAACTACGGGCCAAACACGCCCCGCACCCCAACAATAAATAAACACCACGCACATAACCGTGCACCAACACTTGCATCTAACCATGCACGTCACCCCTGAGGACGGCACCTAACAAACATCCTTGGCCACGACACGACCCCCGAAGCCACCAGACGACCAACAGAATACCAAAACGAACCCAACAGTATTTCAGTTGACTAATTCCATATGTCAATCGACTGAATACCATTGAAAACCAAAAACCTAACCCTAGACAACAAAACATCCAACATAGGACCCCAGTCGATTGACCCCACTCACCCAGTCGACTGAAAACACACTAGAAACTAAGAAAATCGAAACATAATCGATTCAGTCGACTCACCTCCGAGGTCCAGTCGAATGAACCCCTCACCCAGCGATCCAGTCGACTGACCTTCTCGATCCAGTCGACAGACCCCAGGCGAAAACAGTTTTTGAGCTACTGTTCCAGCCTTCTCGAACCCCAAACGAAGCCTCCAAACTCCCATCCAACACCCTCAGACATACCCAAGCCCACGACTAACACCAAAACCTCGAAAGAACCCCCCAAAACACGATTTCATCCAACCGAAATCGACGAAAAATGGTTTTAAACCCAAAACTTGACTTTTGAAACAAAAAACTATTTTCATGCATTTTAAAACGGTAAAAGCACACACGACTACACGTAGCACTCTTATAAGACACGAGAGTCTAGGATCCTACCTTGGTGAGTTAAAAACTCAACGTCTTAAGCATGTGCAAAACTGAACTTTACCAGAATAAAATTTCGTCTGGATGAACGCGAAGCCCACTGTGCCAATAACAAGGACTCGCTGTTGGATCATCGAAAATGAAGTCCCGGGCCCCCGAGAAGTTAGAGAGAAGGCAGAGAAAAAATGAAAAAAACTTAGCTGAGAAGTTTTGAAAATATCTAACGCCAGAAATTTATAAGCTACGAAAATATCTTCTTCTTTTTTTAAATTCGCAACATAACGGCCAACAACCTCGGGAACCAACCCCGCATGCATATATAAACCCAAACATGCATCAAAACGCATATGAACATACTGAAGCAAAAATGTTAAACGCGCGTCAAAAAATGCCAAAAAAGAAAACAGGTCAGGGTCTCACAAAGACACGGGATCAATAACTCACCGTAACGTCACATTCTCACCAACCGTTACCTCAACACAGCACACCACCCACGAAATCCATCACCAACTCCCAAACAGATGCAACAAGAAAATGCAATGCTTCGGCGTCGGTAAGAACACTGGCTCAAAATCTGAACACTCCGAAAGTACCTCTGCTCATTGAAGGCGCAGCTGCATCATTAGGTACAACCGGTGCCCTTGAAGAATTGGGAGCTATGAGGGCATACGCTCTACTCGGTGTCAGCCTGGCCTGTCCACCAGAACCTGGAACTGTTGGCTCCCGTACTGATTGAACTGAAGTTCCCCAATCTGTCACTCGGGAAGTCTGAACTGTGGGATACTGCTGTCGGTACTCTGATGGACCTGGCACATACGAACCCACTGGTGTACCTTCCCTGCTCAGCACACTACCTCCCTGAGGACAGTTCCTGCGAATATGTCCTGACTGGCCACACCCATATCAAACTGGCAGTTTCCTCCCCTGCGGCTACACTGGTGCCAAACTCTGGAACTACTTCGGCTGTAGGTAATCCGCTGTACGATGTTCGAGCTGCCTGCATCGATAACAAATCAACTCCCTCTGCTTTGGCCTCCCAAACGAAGCCACTGATGGTGCTGGTACTGAAAACTGCTGTGGTCCAAATAGTTGAAAGCTAGGACCAGAGGACCTCTGCCTCTTGTTGGAGCGCCCACCTGACTGCACCTCTATCCCACCCTGTCATGTCCTGGCCTCCTTGGAAACTTGAATCTCAGCCAAAGTGTTCTCAACCCTCGCTGCTGCCTCTACCAGCTCTGTGAACACACGAAGCCCCATTTCAGCCACACGTTCCCTAATCGCCAACCTCAAGCGCCGCTCAAACCTCATTGAACGTTGCTCTTCTGTGCTCACCAACTCTAGTGCAAACTAGGACAAGCTCGTAAACCTGTCCTCATACTACATAATGCCCATCGCCCTTGGATAAAAGTACAAAACTCCTCCCTGTACAAGTCCCTCTTAGACGCCGGGAAGTATTTCTCCAAAAAACTTCCTATAAAGGCTTCCCACGTGACCCCCACAGTGTTTTTGGCATATTTCCACCACTCGTGAGTAGCACCCCTCAGCTGGAAGGTAGCAAAAGAAACCTGCAACTCATCCTCCACAATCTGCAACGTGTTAAGGATCCGAGTCACCAGCTCTAACCACTCTGTCACCACTATAGGATCTGGATCTCCAGCAAAGGTAGGTGGATCCATGCGCTTGAACTCCCGCATCGCTACTGTAGCTCTCGCCTCAGGCACTCCCTCCCTAACGGTCTCATCTCTAGTTGCCTCAACCAGCTGCTAGATAGAACCAACTAGCACATGCAGCAACTCAGTCGTGTCCAACGGTCCCTGAGGAGCATTTGCATCCCCAGCATCAAGGATAGGAACATCTCTTTAGCCAACACCAAGCCCATGGCCTCGACCACGGCCTTGCCCTCTCCTCGCAGACATCACGTCTACACGAAAGCAATGAAAAATGTAAGATGCAACATATAAACACGAACCACATAAGCACGCTAACACATAGCCACATAGGTTCATGCTAAACAAACCCCACATACCGATGAGAATCGACAAGAATGACGCGTCATTCTGGATATCCTACTCAGATTTTCGGCTAGAAATCAAGTCAGCTAAATGCGTTTCTAACTTGGCTCCCAAGTTTGTTAATCCAGACGCCCAAAGGCAAGAATAATCAATCATAAGGTTCAACCCCCATGCTCACATATACACAACATTCTCATGCTCAA
>JAUMHN010060881.1:0-27098 GCA_032360265.1 Heliamphora ciliata
AGATAATTATCTTTTCAAAATTAAAGATAATTATGATATTCAATAGTTATCTCTTTAAAAAAACTAAAGAGATAATTGTAAACTTGTCTAGATAATTATCTTTTCAAAATTAGAGATAATTATGATATTCAATGGTTATCTCTTTTAAAAAAACTGAATCAAAGAGATAATTATAAGTTTAAATAAGTATCTCTTTTAAATAAATAAAATTGAGATAATTATTAAGAGTTTGAATCTCTTCATAACTCTATCCCCCCACTCTTATAAATATGTGTACTCCACCAGATGGAAAACAGTTTTTGACATCTGACACTTGGAGTTATAAAGTAACTGAGAGAGTTGTACAAATAAAGATTTGAAACCCTGAAGATAGTTCTCAATCAAGTTCCATCATTCTCCGCTAACCTCGAAGGATATTTAGCCTTTTGATTTGGGAACACGCTGTCAAGCCCTCGAGTCAACATTTGAAGAGAAGAATCAGAAGATTTATTTTCTTTTGATTTAGAAATTTACCAGAGATTATAATCCATTTACAAATTCAATAAAAATTTAATTTGTTTCTATAATTTTCTGTCGTGATTTTCGAACACGAAATTTATCATTTACAAAGAGTAAGAGTCACCTCGAACGTAGGCAGAAGAAAGGTATTAGTGGTGTCCCACCATCGCTCGGTCAGGGCAGTGAAAGTGACCTGATCATTATTGGTTCTCTCCAGCGTAGTGATGAAGCCACCAAAGCCCGCTGCGTTGACTATCTCCTGGCAGCGAGGAGGCAAGGCCGTGTACCACTTCAGCACATCAGAGGAGCTGCCAAAGCCTCGGATGCTTAGTCTCATCTGAAATGAAAACAAAACAAATGGATCAATGAACTAAAACAACAACAGGAGCAATAACGGAATCAACAATAAGTAAGAATGATAATAGAAACAACAATGAAATATGCGACAAGATAGCTAAACTCTCTGACGGTAATCACAATGGCGCAAAAACAAGTCTCAAAACCAACCTATGCAACCCGAGCCCTATCCTATTTTTGAAACAAAAAGAAGAGCTTTCGAACTTGTAATCCAATCTGAAGTATGTTTTTCATCTTCAACAGATGAGACTTAGGATAATTCAGGTTTTAGTGACACAATCTCACTTTAAATCAAATTTGCTTCACTTAAGACTCAAAATCTTCCCCCCAGTCCAAAACCAATGGCGTGCCCAATTCGTTTCAAACACTGGTATCCGACTTCAAAGTTCAACGGTAACCCAAACTTCAAGTTTTCAAAAAATACGACTTCTAGCCAATGCGAGAGTTGTTTTTTTGTTTTGTTTTTTTAAAAGGGACGATGACGAGATTCAATCCATTTCAAATTTAAAAAATTCGTTAAAACTAAATCCGTTTCAAGCAGAAAAACAAAACCCAACACCAACAATCCACTCCCTGCAAATCAATCTCTAAACGTTAGGATCCAACCTAAAATCAAAAGTTCAACCTAAGATTCAACTCCACTAAAATCTAATTTAGTTCAAATCACAAACTTAAATCTAGAATTCAATGAGATCTGTTTCTTTTCAAAATTCAAATTTCGAAAATTCAATTCAACTTCAAATTGTCTTCCAAAACTCTAAATTTCATTGTAAAGCCAACCTAACTTTAAAAAGACTAGACTCGAACACATCCCGAGCCCGTAACTCAACATAGGTTCTATTCAATCCATATCCAAGACATGTCATGTTCAAAACTCAAAAGTTTTCAAATTTAACCAAATTTCGACTCATTTCCAAATTCAACATAAACAAGTTCAATTCAAATCTCAAAATTCAATTCAAACGAGCCCGTTTTCAAAAATGTGATCTAACTTAGAGGCCAATGCCCATTTTTCAAATCCAAGTTCAGAATTTCATCCAAAAGTCCATTTTTCAAACCCAAGTTCAAAGTTCAATCTGAGATCCTCTTTTTACCGAAGTTTAAAGATTTGTTCAATTCAAGCTCAAAGTTCGTTTCACCCAAATCTAAGGTTAATTCAAATCCAAGATTTTAGTTTGTTTTCATCAAAGTTTAAAGTTTTAAAGATTCATCAAAAAGTTCATTTTTTAAATCTAAAGTTTGCTTTAGTCTAAAGTTCAAAGTTTTGTCCAGTCCAAAGTTCAAGGTACATTTAGATCCAAGTCCAAAGTTCGATCCTAAATCGAGTCAAGGTTTAACCTAATCATGTTCGAGCCTCAAATTCAATTTCAAAGTTCAAGCCTCAAATCCGAAGTGTCAAAATAACAAATCTAATCCAACTCAATTCGATATCAACAAAATAACTAAATAACTTAGCTCAAGTAATTCGCAGTGAATGCATCCATGAAACAAGTAAGCTTTCAAAGCTTTAGTTTACCTCAATGTTCTTGGTTGAGAGATGATCCTCGCGACGATAAAGAAGAACCTCACGCTCTGCAATCATGTTCGGGAGAATGAATCGTTTCATAGCCGACCTCTACAAACGATGGTTAAGCGAATAGTAGGTCCTAGGATCGAAGTGTTTCGGCATCCCCCGCACACCACCCTCGAGTTGGATCTCATCAACCGCGCCACCCTTGGGCCACCAACCATGCTGTTACAGGCACAGCCCCCAACTGCGTCGCCAACCACGTCACCGCCACCACCTTCTTGGTCTACGGCTCAAATCACACCATCACCACTACCGCTGGATAGCCCCACACCACCATCGCTACCACCGGCGCCACCCTCCTCACCCACAAAGCCAAAATCGCCACCCACCATCGTAGAAAAGATTACAGATACAAATGAGAGTAGAAACATTATCTCGGAAGACAAAGAGAAGAGAGAGATAAGAGCGAAAGAGGGAGATGATGCGATTGAGAGTGAGAGAGATGAGAAACGAGAGAGTGAGAGGAGAGAAGCTCAGTATTTTTGTTCATGCGAATGACGTTTTTCAAAACTCCTCAAACCCTTATACTGCTAACGACCTCACGGCCACAAGATTCACCTCTTTTAAAGCTAATAGCTGCCACAATCGGGCCCGAGCTGCCATGTTTGTATCTAACGACTGTGAATTTTTTCAAGCGTTTCATGTGGTCGCAAGTTTTGCATGTTCAGGCCATCAATACCTAGGGTAAATAGTGTAAGCTTCCACTTTTGTAAATGTATCAGCCGCTATGTTTTGATGCCCCCTTCTTTTGAGCATCAATGCTCAAGCATTTGCAACCCTTGTTTCGGTTTGTTTTGCCAAAACTCTTCTTTTATACCCCTCTAAACGATCGATCCTCCTCATGACCTTAAATTGACTCGTCAGTTATTTCAAGACCTTAAATTGATATTCAACCCTTTAGTCCTCCTCATGACCTTAAACTGACTCTCCAGTCCTTGCATGACCTAAAATTGCCCCTCAAACGATCGATCCCCCTCATGACCTTAAGCCAACTTGTCGATCCTCGCATGACCTTAAAATGCCTCTAGAACCTTTGGTCCTCTTTATGACCATAAACTGACTCATTGGCCCCTGCATGACTTAAAATTGTCCCCCTAAAAGTTTGGTCCCCTTCATGACCTTAAACTGACTCATCGATCCTTCTCATGACCTTAAACTAATTACCGGTCCTCGCATGACCTACGAATGACCCCTATAAGAATCTATTCGTCCTCATGACCCTAAATTGACTCATTGGTGTTAGGATTGTATACTAAAAATCATGGATTTTATTTAATTTTAGTATTTAATTTTATTTTAATAAAATTAATTTTTTCATTTTTTGAGAATCTTAATGAGCAATGTATGCAATATCATTTCTTTAATGTTATGCATAGATGTCCTTTATTCTATACAATATTTAATATGGTGTATAGAGTACAGCTTGTATACAAAAAACTAAATTATAGGTTCTTACAGAATATAAGTTTTTGTTCACAGTTTAGATGAAAATAGACAAACTATTGGTACGACTGTAGTACAGAATTTTAGTAAACCTATTTTGATTACGCGGAACAAATAATAACATTATCTATTATTCCGACTCTCTGTGCTAGTTCACTTTGTATGTATTGAACGGAACGGGACAACATTGGAGTAATTAATTTTATACTGACAATATAAATTAATTCATACCCCAAGATTATTATAAGAGTACTTATACTCTTAATCCTAGAATAATTAAATTTTTATATATATTTAATACTCGTTATTTTGATTCATTAGAGAGTGCGATCTTATATGAGTTTATAGTCCCGGTGAGTTGGATAGTAGTATTAATTATATGGTGAATATTAATTATTGACGGAATTCACATCTCGATTGTTCGGGATTGATGATACCCCCTTAAGTAGCTTATAAGTTTTGACTGGACCAAACCCTGTAGATGGATTTGATTATCTAGCAGTCAGATAAGTTAAGCGGAATGGCATAAGGAATTTAAAGATGCCGATTAAATTAAATTGTCAGTAATTAAATTTAATTGACAGGTATCGAAAATCTTAACATTGGGAGATAAGTTAAGCATTTAATAACAGGAGCTCAATGCAAATTGGTCTTGAGATTATGGCTTAGAGTGCAATTATTGTTCTTTAGTGGTGTGAACTGTAATTTAGTATTTTATAAAAATAGCAAAAATCGCTGCAAGATTTTCATAATTGCAGAAACCGCTGAGAAGTTTGCATAATTGCAGAAACTGCTAGAGGGGTATTTGGGTTACACTAGAAGTCTATGTCATAATTACTCTACAGGTCCCTGTTATAGCCCTATAAATACCCAGGTAGGCTAAACTATATTCATAACTCATTTTTCAAGACTAAGGTAGATCAGGTTCTACCGGTACCAGTTCTCGAAAGATTGTAACCCACACCATGTTCGGGAATCGCATCAGGAATACAGTAAAAAGTCTTACTAGAGCTTGAACTCGGGAATCGAAAATCGTAATTGGAGAATCAATCAAAAGGTATTCATCTGAATTAACTGTGGTGGCACAAGTTTTATTTTGATCGTTCGACATCAAAAAGTTTTTATTTAAAGCCTGTTTCGACGATTGCCTGTCCAGTTTTATTTTTTAAAAAATTATTTACAAAATTAATGATCTTAGCGGTTTGCCTCCAACAATTGGTATTAGAGCCGCTTTATTTTATTTTTTTTGACGATTAATCAGGGGACAGATAGATTTAGAACTGTGCTAATTTTGTTTTGCATTCGTTCTAATCCTAGTTTTATGATCATCATATTCATGTTTAATTGAATGGTTTGAATGATTATTTAATTTTTTTTAATCACGAGAATTGATCTTGATAGTTTAAGATTTTTAGATCGATTGTGAGCCTTAACGGGACATAGGTTTCGATGTAAAAATTTTATGTTCTTTAATTTTTTTTTCTAGTTTATTAGAAAGAATATTAAGAACATTTTTGAAGGATTAAAAAATACGAAGAACAGACGGCAGCACTAGTAGTAGTTTCGAGATTTACAGACCACGGATCGCTGTGGTTTTTTCACGTTTTTCTTCACAAGTTTTCCAACAGTTTTTTTTTTGCAGTTTTTTGGCTTAAAAATAGTATCAAAATAGGTCCCAAAAATAGTAAAAAAACTAGCACAAAAATAAGCCATCGGTGGTGATTCGGGGCTATTTTTTGATGGTTTTTTTCAATATTTTTGAGACTAGTTTTGAACAAATTTTTCGGTATAAAATAGTAGTAAAATAGTACTAGAAAACTACGTAAAAATTTGAGAAAAATAGCCACTAAAAGTGGTGGAAAAAATAGCACAAGTGACAGCAACAGGCGACGGTGCAGGGGCTATTTTAGGGCCATTTTTTGAGGCTTTTCGAGACTATTTTTGAGAAATTCTTGAAAGAAATATGTTGTTGGATATTAGTGCTATTTTTTTAGAAGAAAATGGAACAAAAACCACAACAGGAAAAGCCCAAACGGGTGGCCGCAAGCAGGCAGCAAGCAGGGTAGCGACGGCAGCCTCTTCAAGGCTTTTCGATGGCTATTTTTAAGGCTGTTTTTGTTCTAATTTTTTGACAAAAAAATAGTATTTTTTGAAAACTATTTTTTTTTAAAATGGAGACGAAAACGGAGTTCAGGGGTGGCGGCAAAAGCCGCTTGAAGTAGCGGCAAGGTGCGGTGCCAGCGGCACCGACGAGTGGCCGGCGAAGGTGCTGATTTCGAGGTGTCCCAAGGTTATTTTTTTTTGATATGTTCAAGGCTCAAAAGTGTTATATATGTATAAAACTGCATATCAAGGAATCCTGATACAATCTGGATGCTAGAAGCTGATTCAGAAAATGATTAAATGATTATAGTTTATTTTTGAACAAGAGACTGAAACTCATTAGAATTTCGATTTGATCATAAAATCGGGATATATACATATCTTACATTTATATTATCTTAAACTGCATGGATGATGTATATCTGTTTTATATATTCTTGTTAATTTAATTAATTCGAAGAATTTAATTTTAATTAAATATTTTATAAAAATAAATAAAATTAATTTTTTTATTAAATGAAAATTTTTTAGATATTTTATTTTTACAAAATATCATGTTTAAGATGATTTTTTTATTAAATTTGATATCTTAAAAAATATAGAAATTAATTCAAGATTTTCAATTAATTAAATGAAAAAATATTTAACCTAAATAAATTATTATTTTCAAAAAATGTGTAACTAAAATAAAATAATTGAATGCCTTTAATCACTACCTTAGCTGTAAAACTAAAGAAAAAATTGTGCATTTATTAATTTTATTTATTACGCATTAAAACACAAAAAAATAGTTTTGCAAATCGGAATCTTTGGAATGTGTAGACAGAAAGATGTTTTGGATTCTTTCAGATCGTATGATTTTCGAAATTAATAAATTTATTTTAATTAAACGAATTTTTATAACCTTCAAAAATATTTTAAAAATCTAAGTGGGAGAGAAAATATAGTCACAGATAAATCCCCCGGTCTCCTTCACTAGTTTGTAGGCAATGTAATTAATTCTACATGTTGGCAGTAAGGCCTTCCTCCCTATCGAATAGATTAATTGCGGTATCGCCAATACAAGTCTCCTTCATGGATAATTTTAGATAATTGTTAGTGTGGATCACTTCTCCATCTGAAGGGTTCATTGCGAAGCAATTGATTTTGGATTAGGTGTTGGTTAACACTTAGCTGTAAATAAATAGTATCTTTCCCATCTGAGTCGCCACTATTATTTACTTGATCAAAGATATGTCAGCTATTTAATTTTACTTGGCAAGGTCAGTTGCTTAGATAGTAAAATTAATAAGAATTGGCCTATTTGGACAAACGATGGATAGTAAACATCCTCCTATCGAGGCATGCTATTCACAAGGTACCAGGCTGCCGGAGAATTTTTTTTATAAAATAGTAGAAGGAACCAAATTAAAATAGATTCAAAATTTTGCTCGTTATAACTAACGGTTATTTTTAATTATGTGATTCTTAGGATTAAAATGACTTTCAATCATCTCGCGTCAATACTAAAAGAAAACAAATTAATGAGACCAAACTATGTAAACTGAAAAAAAAATTTGGACATTATCTTAACTACTAAGAACTATAAGTTTGTATTAATTAAGATTTGTCCACCAGTACCTGATGAGGTAGCGATCGAACAGGAAACCCAAGCCCATCCGAAGTGGCAGAAAGCTGATTAGATGGCAAGCTGTTACATTTTGGCTTTCATGTCAAATATTTTGCAGCATCAGCATCAGTCTATACCTAGTGCCTATGAAATGATTATGAACCTCAAAGAAATATTTGGAAATCAAAATCGTCCTGCTAGGCAGGTGGCCATGAAGTCTCTTATAAATACAAGCATGGCTGAAGGTACCCCAGTTAGGAAACATGTTCTGAAGATGATCAGTCTTCTGAATGAACTAGAGATCCTAGAAACTGAAATTGACAAAAAAACCCAGGTCGATACAATACTCTAGTCTCTGCCTGATCGCTTTAAGCAGTTCTGACTAAACTACACTATGAATAAGCTCAGCTTTTCATTGGCGAAATTTCTTAAGGAACTTTAAGCAGCCGAGGGTATTCTCATGAAGTCAGATTTTGTGTATGTGGCTAAACAAGGTTCTTCCTCTAAGATAAAAGGCAAAAAAAAGAAAAAAGTTCAAAAATATGGAGGCATTGGTCCAAAAGCAGTTAAGGGACCAAAAACTGGTGTGAAGAAGACGAGAGGCAAGTGTTATCACTGTAACCAGTTTGGTTATTGGAAAAAGTAGTGTCTGATTTTTCTCAATAAGCAGAACAAACCAGGTAATTTCTATTCACTGGTCGTTGAAACATGTTTAGCGGTGTTATCTATCAATACCTGGTGTATAGATACGAGAGCCACTAATTATGTTTGTAATTCTTTGAAAAAATTTTAGGAAACCAAGTAGCTCAGTAATAGGGAAATATACCTACATATGGGAAATAATACAAGGGTGGTAACAGCTGTAGTAGAAGATGTCACTCTCAGTTTTAGTAGAGATAGGATTTTGCTTCTAAATAATTGTCTTTGTGTACCATCAATTGGAGGAAATTTAATTTTGATTTCTAGTTTAATAAAGAATAAATATTTTGTTCATTTTAATAACTCTATGGTTGTTAAGAAAAATAAACATTTTATTTGTTCTTGTACATTGGTGAATAATCTGTATGTTGCATCTCTTACCTCTCCTACACTGCAACTAACTGAATTGAATAACACATCTAATTTATCATATAAGATAACAGATCATTCTTTAATAAACCAAACGTTTTTTTGGCACTTATGCTTGGGTCATATTAATCTAAAAAGGATAAATAGACTGGTAGAAGATGGATCTTTGAGTTCATTAGAAGTGGAGACACTTCCAGTCTGTAAATCCTGCTTAGAGGGTAAGATGACAAAGAGGCCCTTTTCGGCCAAAGACTATAGAGCTAAAGAACTGTTAGGACTAGTTCATTCTAATGTGTGTGGTCCTACGATAATTCGGGTTAGAGGTGGCTTTGAGTACTTTGTTAGTTTCATTGATGATTACTCAAGGTATGGATATATATACATGATGCACTGTAAGTCTGAATGCTTTAAAAAATTCAAAAAATTCAAGGCGGAGGTGGAGAAGTGTCTAGGTAAAAGTGTCAAATCACTACGATCCGACCGTCGTGGAGAATACCTATTTGGAGAGTTTAGGAACTACTTGTCATCAGAAGGGATTGTATCCCAATTAACTGCATCTGGCACTTCGCAACAGAATGGTGTAGCAGAAAAAAGAATTATGACTCTCATTGAGATGGTAAGGTCCATGATGAGTTATTCAGATTTATCCGATTCATTTGGGGGACTCGCATTAGAGACAACGGCTTACATTCTGAACTTGGCATCTTCTAAGTTAGTACCTTTTACTCCTAATGTGTGTGGTCTTATGACAATCCGGGCTAGAGGTGGCTTTGAGTATTTCGTTAGTTTCATTGATGACTACTCAAGGTATGGATACATTTACCTGATGCATCGTAAGTTTGAATGATTTGAGAAATTCATAGAATTCAAGACGGATGAGGAGAAGCATCTAAGTAAAAGTATCAAATCACTACGATTCGACCGTAGTGGAGAGTACCTCTTTGGAGAGTTTAGGAACTACTTGTCATCGAAAGGGATTATATCCTGATTGATTACACTGGACACTCTACAGCAAAATGGTGTAGTAAAAAGAAGGAATGGGCTCTTATGGAGATGGTAAGGTCTATAATGAGTTATTTAGGATTACCCAATTTGTTTTGGAAACTTGCATTAAAGACAATGACTTATGTTCTTAACTTGGTACCTTCTAAGTTAGTACCTTCTACTCCTACAGAATTGTGGACTGGGCGTAAGCCTAGTCTGAGACATATTCGAATTTAGAGGTGTCCAACATATGTGTTGAAAGGAAATGCAGGTAAGTTAAAACTGAGGACAAAGTCTATTTCTGTGTCGAGTATCCTAAGGGAACAAAGGGTAATCTATTTTATAATCCTAAGGATCAGAAGATTATTATTAGCACCAATACCTGATTCTTAAAAGAGGATTATATTATGGACTACAGGCCCAATAGTAAAATTGTTCTAGAAAAAATAAGAGAAAATACCAGTAGAATGGAAGAGGAACCACAAGTCACTGATATCCTGTTACCTCATCATAGTGAGAGGATTATCGAGACAGGTGCAAATAATGAACATGGTGCTACCATTAACATGCTAGATGAGCATGTGGGTAATAGTGCAAATGGTTCAGATTCTACACAGCGTGTTACTGCTAGTATATAGATAAATAGTGCCTCATCGTAGTGGGAGGGTTGTTCATCAACCTGATCGATATATGTTCTTAGGAGAGTCTTTTGACAGGAACCCGACAGAACTAGTTACCGAAGCCTGTAACTACAATGAAGCACTTCAGGACAAAGATGCAGATCTTTGGCAAAAGAATATAAAGTTAAGGATGGAATCTATGTATTCTAATTAGGTCTTAAAACATGTAGAACCACCTGAAGGGATAAACCCATTGAATGTAAATAGATCTACAAGAGGAAAAGAGGAGCAGACGGGAAGGTTGAAACCTTCAAAGCTAGGCTTGTTACAAAAGGGTTTACTCAAAAAGAAGTGATCGATTATGAGGAAACCTATTTGTCGGTAGCCATACTTAAGTCTATCCAGATTCTCTTATTCATTACTGGTCATTTCGATTACGAAATTTGGAAAATGGATGTCAAGACAGCTTTCCTACGAAAATCTTGACGAGTGTATGTATATGGTACAACCAGACGATTTCATAGTAAAGGGCCCAGAGCACATGTTGTGCAAGCTTAAGAGATCCATTTATAGACTTAAGCAGGCATCAAGGTCTTGGAATACTCGGTTTGATCAAGCCATAAAATCTTATGATTTTAATTAGAGTCCAGATGAGTTCTGTGTGTATAAGAAGCACGACGAAAGCATGGTAGTCTTTTTGATACTTTTTGTAAATGATATCTTACTCATCGAAAACGATGCGAGGGTGTTATCTTCGGTAAAAGTATAGTTATCTAGGTAGTTCGATATGAAAGACTTGGGAAAAGCTAAACGCATCCTAGGGATCAAGCTAGTGCGAGATTAGGTTTATCACAAGCAAAATATATCAATGATATCCTTACTCGTTTTAGCATGCAGGATTCCAAGAAAGGGTTTCTCAGGCATGGAATCACTTTATCCAAGGATCAATGTCCTAATACACCGAATGAGATAGAGAAAATGAAGGCGGTTTCTTATACTTCGACAGTAGGAAGCTTAATGTATGCTATGCATTGTACTAGACCCAACATCTGCTTTGTCGTTGGCATGGTCAGCAGATATCAGTCTAACCCAGGACAGGAGCATTGGACTACAGTAAAGAATATAATTAAGTACCTGAAAAGGGTTAAGAATTATATGTTGGTTTACCAGACAGACAGTCTAATACCTTTAGGGTACACAGACTCGAATTTTTAACTTGACAAAGATTCCTATAAGTCTACCTCAGGATATGTGTTTACCTTAAGAGGTGGAGCTATTAGTTGGAGGAGTATCAAGCAGTCCTGCATTGCTGATTCTACCATGGAGGCCGAGTACATGGCAGCTTTTGAAATAGCCAAGGAGGCCGTTTAGCTCAAGAGCTTCCTGTTGGATCTAGATGTGGTTTCGTTAGTTCAGTAGGCTATTACACTTTATTCTGATAATAGCGGAGCAGTTGCAAACTCGAAGGAACCAAGAGTCCACAAGAAATGAAAGCACATTGAGCATAAGTATCACCTGATACGAGAAATTGTACAGAGGGGTAATGTTGCTGTGGTCAAGATTGCATTAGGAGACAACCTTGTTGATTCTTTTACAAAGAGCTTACCAGTTAAGAATTTTGATAATCATGTAAAGGGTACGAAAGTCAGATGTATGGCAGCATGATTTTGAGTATAACTGGGAGATTATTAGGGCTGTATACTGAAAATAATGTATTTTATTTTATTTTAATAAAATTAATTTTTTTATTTTATGACAATCTAAATAAGCAATGTACGCAATATTATTTCTTTAATGTTATGCACGGTTGTCTTTTATTCTGTACTGTATTTAATCTGGCGTATAGAGTACGGCTTGCACACAGAAGACTACATTATAGATTCTTGGAGAATATAAGTTTTTGTTTACAATTTAGATGGAAAATGGACAAATCATTGGTACGACTATAGCACAAAGTTTTAGTATGCATGTTTTGGTTATGAAAAAAGATAACAGTATCGTCTATTGTTTCGACTCTCTGTGCTAGTACACTTTGTGTGTATTGAATGGGACAACATTGGGGTAATTAATTTTATACTGACTATATAAATTAATTCACACCCAATGTTATTATGAGAGTGATTATACTCTTAATCCTGAAATAATTAATTATTTGCATATGTATAATACTCACTATTTTGAATCATTAGAGGGTGCGATTTTATATGGGTCTATAGTCCCGATGAGTTGGATAGTATTATTAATTATGCGGTAAATATTAATTACTAACGGAATCTACGTTTCAATTGTTCGGGATTGACGATACCCCCTTAAGGAAGTTTATAAGTTTTAACTGGACCAAGCCCTACAGATGGATTTGATTATCCAGCGGTCAGATAAATTAAGCGAAAGAGTTTAAGAATTTTAAAGATGTCGATTAAATTAAATTGTCAGTAATTAAATTTAATTGGTGGCTATCGAAAATCTTAATGTGAAGAGATGAGTTAATCATTTAATAACAGGAGCTCAATGCAAATTGATCTTGAGATTATGGCTTAAAGTGCTGTTATAAATCTTTTGTGGTGCGAACTGTAATTTAGTGTTTTATGAAAATTGTAGAAATCGCTGTAATGTTTTCATAATTACAGAAACTGTTGAGATGTTTACATAATTACGAAAACCGCTGGATGGGTTACACTAGAATCTATGTCATAATTACTCCACAAGTCCATGCTGTAGCCCTATAAATATGTGGGTAGGCTGAACCATATTCATACCTTATTTTTCAAGACTAAACTTAATCAAATTCTGCAGGTACCAGTTTTTGAAGGATTGTAGCCCACACTACGTTCGAAAATCGCATCAGGAATATAGTAGAAGGTCTACCCGGAGCTTCAACTCGGGAATCGATATTCGTAATTGGAGAATCGAGCAAAAGGTATCCGCCTAAATTAACTTTGGTGGGATTGATTTTATTTTGATCGTTCGATTTCAAAAAAATTTTATCTGGATCCTATTTTGGCGATTGCCTGTCTAATTTTATTTTTCAAAATATCTTTTACAAAATTATTGATCTAGGCGGTTTGCCTTCAACGATTAGTATCAGAACCATTTTGTTTTTGTCTACGGTTAATAGAGGGACCTATTAGATTTAAAACTGTGCTAACTTTATTTTATAGACGTTCTAATCCCGATTTTATGATCATCATATTCATGTTTGATTGAATAATTTGAATAATGATTTAATTTTTTTTAATCACGAGGGTTGATTGTATTAGTTTAAGATTTTTAGATCGATTGTGAACCTTAATGGGACATAGGTTTTGATATAAAAATTTTTATGTTCTTTTAAGTTATTTTCTCTAATTTATTATAAAGAATATTAAGAACAAGTTTGAAGGCTCGAAAGACACGAAGAACGGACGGCAGCACCGGCGGTGGTTTCGGGGATTTACGGGCCATGGATCGCGGTGATTTTTTCATGTTTTTTTGACAAATTTTTCAGCATTTTTTTTTGCAATTTTTAGGCTTAAAAATAGTATCAAAATAGGTCCCAAAAATACAAAAAAAAATCGGCACAAAAACAACCCATTGGCTGTGGTTTGGGGCCATTTTTCGTTGGTTTTTTGCGATATTTTCGAGACTAATTTTGAGAAGATTTTTAGGCATAAAATAATAGTAAAATAATACTGGAAAACAGTCCCAAAAGATGAAAAAAATAGCCACTAAAAGCGGCAAAAAAATAGCATAGGCGGCAGCAACAGGCGGTAGTGCAGGGACTATTTTGGGGGCATTTTTCGAGGTTTTTCGAGACTGTTTTTAAGGCATTCTTCAAATCAACATATTGCTGGATATCAGCGCTATTTTTCAGATGAAATGGGAACAAAAACCACCATAGGAAAAGCCCAAACGGGCAGTGGAAGCCTCTTTGAGGCTTTTCAATGGTTGTTTTGTGGATTGTTTTTGTTCTGATTTTTTGATAGAAAATTAGTATTTTTCAAGAACTATTTTTAAGAAAAAACGAGAACGAAAATAGAGTTCGGGAGTGGTGGCAAAAGCCGAGTGAAGTAGCAGCAAGGTGCAGCACCTGCAGCACCGCTGGGTGGCCGGTGGTGGTGCTGATTTCGAGGTGTCCCGGGGCTATTTTTTTGTTATGTTCGAGGCTCGAAAGTGTTATATTTGTATAACACTACATATCAAGGAATTCTGATGCAATCTGGATGCTAGAAGCTGATTCAGAAAATGATTTAATAATTATAGCTTATCCTTGAACATGAGACTGAAACTCTTCAGAGTGCCTATTTGATCATAAAATCGGGATACATACATTTCTTGCATTTACATTCTTTTAAACTGCATAGATGATCTATATCTGTTTATATATTTTTATTAATTTAATTATTTCAAAAAATTCAATTTTAATTAAATGTTTTGTAAAGAAAAATAAAATTAAGTTTTTTTTAATTAAAAGTTTTTAATTAAATGAAATTTTTTTAGATATTTTATTTTTACATAATATCACGTTTAAGATGATTTTTTTATTACATCGGATATATTAAAAAAATGCAAAAATTAATTTCAGAATTTAAATTAATTAAATAAAAAAATGTTTAACCTAAATAAATTATTATTTTTAAAAAATATATAACTGAAATAAAATAATTGAATGCCTTTAATTACTACCTAAGTTGTAATGCTAAAGGAAAAATGTGTATTTATTAATTTTATTTGTTACGCATTAAAACACGAAAAGAAGGTTTGGCAAATCGAAATCTTTGAAATCGTGTACGGAAAAGATGTTTTGGATTCTTTCAGATCATGTGGTTTTTGAAATTAATAATTTTATTTTAATTAAACGAATTTCTATAATCCTCAAAAATATTTTGAAAATCTAAATGAGAGAGAAAATTTAGTCATAGATAAATTTCGCGGTCTCCATCACCAGTTTGTAGGCGATGTAATTAATTCTGCGTGCTGACAGTAAGGCATTTCTCCCCATTGGACAGATTAATTGCAGTATCGCCAATACAAACCTCCTTTAGAGATAATTCTGGATAATTATTAGTGTGGATCACTTCT
The DNA here is from genome assembly GCA_032360265.1 of Heliamphora ciliata. Classification (NCBI taxonomy): domain Eukaryota; kingdom Viridiplantae; phylum Streptophyta; class Magnoliopsida; order Ericales; family Sarraceniaceae; genus Heliamphora; species Heliamphora ciliata. The sequence goes on from JAUMHN010060881.1 coordinate 15,311, forward strand.
CCATTTGAAGGGTTCATTACAAAGCGATTGATTTGGGATTAGGTGTTGGTTAACACTTAGCTGTAAATAAATGGTATCCTCTCCATCTGAGTCACTACTATTAACTACTGGATCGAAATTATATCAGCTATTTAATTTTACATGGCAGGGTCAATTTCCTAGATAGTAAAATTAATAAAAATTGGCCTGTCTAGATAAACAATAGATAGTAAATGTTCTCCAATCGAGGCATGCTATTTATAGGGTACTAGGCTACTGGAGAATTATTTTTTAAAATAGCAGAGGGAATCAAATTAAAATAAATTCAAATTTTTTCTCATTATAATTAACGGTTATTTTTAATTATGCGATTCTTAAGATTAAAATGGCTTTCATTCCTCTCGTGTCAATACTCAAAGAAACAAACTAACAAGACCAAACTATGTAGGTTGGAAAAAAAATTTGGACATTGTTTTAACTGTTGAGGACTATAAGTTTGTATTAACTGAGATTTGTCCACCAGTACCTGATGAGGGGGTGGCCGAACAAGAAATTCAAGCCCATTAGAAGTGGCAAAAAGCTGATCAAATAGCTTGTTGTTACATTTTGGCTTTCATCTCAAATGTTTTGCTGCATCAGCATCTGTTTATGCCCAGTGCCTATGTCATGATTATGAATCTCAAAGAAAATGTTTGTGGATCAAAATCGTGTTGCTAGGTAGGTGGCCATGAAGTCTCTTATAAATACAAATATGGCTGAAGGCACCCTAATTAGGGATCATGTTCTGAAGATGACCAGTCTTCTGAATGAACTTGAGATCCTACGAGCTAAAATTGACAAAAAAACCCAGGTTGATATCATACTCCAGTCACTGCCTGAAAGCTTTGAGATGTTTTGCCTGAACTATACCATGAATAAGCTCAGCTTTTTATTGGCGAAACTTCTTAAAGAACTTCAAGCAACCGACAGTGTTCTTACGAAGCCAAGTTCTGTGTATGTGGCTAAAAAAGGTTCTTCCTCTAAGCCGAAAGACAAGAAGAAAAAAAAGATTCAAAAACAGGGAGGCACAGGTCCAAAAGCAGTTAAGGGACCAAAAATTGATGTGAAAAAGCCGAGAGGCAAGTACTATTGCTATAACTAGTTTGGGCATTGAAAAAAGTAATATTCAGTTTTTCTCAATAAGGAGAACAAACCAAATAATTTCTATTCACTGGTGGTTGAAACATGTTTAACGGTAGTATCTATCAGTACATGGTGTGTAGATACGGGAGCCATTAATTATATCTGCAATTCTTCGTAGGGGATCCAGGAAAACAAGCAGCTCAGTGATAGAAAAATATACCTACACATGGGCAATAATACAAGGGTGGCAGTAGTTGCTGTAGGAGATGTCACACCCAATTTTAATAGAGATAGAATTTTGCTTCTAAAAGATTATTTTTATGTACCATCAATTAGAAGAAATTTAATTTCGATTTCTAGTTTAGTAAAGAACAAATATTTTATTCATTTTAATGATTCTGTGGTTGTTAAGAAAAATAAATATTTTATTTGTTCTGATACATTGGTGGATGATCTGTATGTTGTATCTCCTATCTCTCCTACATTGCAACTAACTGAATTGAATAATACATTTAATTTACCATATAAGAGAAAGTTTCATTCTTTAATGAACTAAACGTTTCTTTGGCACTTACGCTTGGGTCATATTAATTTAAAAAGGATAAATAGACTGGTAGAAGATGGACCTTTGAGTACATTGAAAGTGGAAGAACTTCTAGTATATGATTCCTTCTTAGAGAGTAAGATGACCAAGAGGCCATTTTCGGCCAAAGGCTATAGTGCTAAAAAACTGTTGGAACTGGTTCATTATGATGTATGTGGTCCTATGACAATGCTGATTAGAGGTGGCTTTGAGTATTTTATCAATTTCATTGATGAGTACTCAAGGTATGGATACAGTTATCTGATGCACCATAAGTCTGAGTACTTTGAAAAATTTAAAGAATTCAAGGCAGAGGCAGAGATGCATCTGGATAAAAGTGTAAAATCACTATGATCTGACTATGGTAGGGAGTACCTCTTTGGAGAGTTTAGGGACTACTTATCATCAGAAAAAATTATATCCCAGTTGACTGCACCGAGCACTCTGCAGTAGAATAGTATAGCAGAAAGAAGGAATAAAACTCTTATGGAGATAGTAAAGTCTATGATGAGTTATTCAGTATTACACAATTCATTTTGGGAACTTGCATTAAGGACAACGGCTTACATTTTGAATTTGGTATATTCTAAGTTAGTACCATATACTCCCATAGATTTGTGGACAGGGCGTAATCCTAGTCTAAGACATATTCAAATTTAGGGGTGTCCAACACATGTGCTAAAAGAGAACGAGGGTAAGTTGGAACCGAAGACAGAAGTTTGCTTCTTTGTTGGGTATCCTAAGGGAATGAATGGTGGTCTATTTATAATTCTAAGTATCATAAGGTCATTATTTGCACCAATACTCATTCTTAGAAGAGGATTATACTATGGACCACATGCCTAATAGTAAAATTATTCTAGAAGCAATGGGAGGAAATACCAGTAAAACGAAAGAGGAACCACAAGTTACTGATATCTCATTGCCTCGTCGTAGTGGGAGAATTATCGGGACATGAGCAAATCATGAATAGGGTGCTATCATTAACATGTCAGACGAGCATGTAGGTAATAGTGCACAGGGTTCAAATTCTGCATAGCGTGTTACTCTTAGTACACAGACGCAGGTAGTGCCTCGTCGTAGTGGGAAGGTTATTCCTCAACCTGATCGGTATATGTTCTTGGAAGAGTCTTTTGACAGGATCCCGACAGAACTGGATACTAAACCATGTAACTACAATGAAGCACTTCAGGACAAAGATGCAGATCTTTGGCAAAATGCTATGAATTTAGAGATAGAATCTATGTATTTTAATCAGGTTTGGAAACTTGTAGAATCACCCTAAGGGATAAAATCCAATGAATGCAAGTGGATCTACAAGAGAAAAAGAGGAGCAGACGGGAAGGTTGAAACCTTCAAAGCTAGGTTTGTTGCAAAAGGGTTCACTCAGAAAGAAGGGATCGATTGTGAAGAAACTTTTTTGTCGGTAGGCGTGCTTGAGTCTATCCAAATTCTCTTATCCATTATTGCTCATTTCGATTACAAATTTTGACAAATGAATGTCAAGACAGCTTTCCTTAATAGAAGTCATGATGAGTGTATCTATATGGTATAACCAGACAGTTTCATAGCAAAAAGCCAGGAGCACATGTTGTGCATGCTTAAGAGATCCATGTATGGACTTATGTAGCCATCAAGGTCTTGGAATACTTGGTTTGATCAATGTATAATGTCTTATGATTTTGATTAGAGTCCAAATGAGTTCTATATGTACAAAAAGCGTGACAGAAGCGTGATGGTCTTTTTGATACTTTATGTAGATGATATCTTGCTCATTGAAAATAATGTAAGAATGTTATTTTCGATAAAAGTGTGGTTATCTAGGTAGTTCGATATAAAGGACTTGAGAGAAGCCATTTACATCCTAAGGATCAAGCTTGTGCGAGATCGAAAATAAAGGATGTTGGGTTTATCATGTTAGGGTTAGTATACTGAAAATCATGTTTTTAGTGTTTAACCTTATTTTATTGAAAGTAATTTTTTATTTTATGAAAATCTTAATGAGCAATATATGTATATCATTTCTTTAATGTTATGTATGGATATCCTTTATTCTGTATAGTATTTAATTTAGTGTGTAGAGTACGGTTTACACACAGAAGATCAGATTTTAAGTTTTTACAGAATATAAGTTTTATGTTTACAGTTTAAATGGAAATGGACATACCATCGGTACGACTATAGCACAAAGTTTTAGTAGGCTTGTCCTAGTTACGGGGAACAGATAATAGCGTCGTCTATTATTTCGACTCTCTGTGCTACTATACTTTGTGTGTATTGAACGGGACACATTGGGGTAATTAATTTTATACTGTCTATATAAATTAATTCACACCCTAATGTTATTATGAATAGTGCTTATACTCTTAATTCTAAAATAATTATTAATTTGTGTATATTTAATATTTATTATTTTGATTCATTAGAGGGTGTGATCTTATATCGGACGTCTGTATTCTTGGTGAGTTAGATAGCAGTATTATTTATATGGTGAATATTAATTATTGATGGAATATATGTCCCGAATGATCGGAATTGACGATACCTTTTAAGGAAACTTATAAGTTTTGATCGGGCCAAACCCTACAGGTGGATTTGATTATTCGGCAGTCAAATAAATTAAACGGAAGGTTTTAAGAAATTTCAAGATGCCGATTAAATTAAATTGTCAGTAATTAAATTTAATTGGCAAGTATTGAGAATCTTTACGTGGGAAGATGAGTTAAGTATTTAATAACAGTAACTCAATGCAAGAAAATTTTGAGATTATGGCTTAGAGTCCAATTACAGTTCTTTAGTGGTGTGAACTATAATTTAGTATTTTATGAAAATTACAGATATCGCTGCTTGTTTTTCATAGTTACAGATACCGTTGTGATGTTTTCTTAATTGCAGAAACCGTTGGATGGGTATCTGTGTTCCACTAGAAGTCTTCGTCACAATTACTCCCCAAGTCTCTGCTGTAACTCTATTAATATGTGAGTAGGCTGAACCATATTCATAACTTGTCTTCAAGACTAAAGATGTCCAGGTTCTGTCGGTACGAGTTCTCGGTTAATTATAGCCAGCACTACATTCGGGAATCGCATAAGGAAATACAGTAGAAGGTCTGATGGGAGCTTTAACTCGGAATCAAAATCGTGGTTGAAGAATCGACCGGTAAAATGTATTCTTCTAAATTAACCGTGGTTGCATAGGTTTTTATTTTAATCGTTCTATGTCAAAGTTTTATCTAGAGCCCGTTTCGGCATTTGCCCGTATAGTTTTTTTTATTGAAAATCGTTTACAAAAACAATGATCATGACAGTTTTGCCTCCAACAATTGGTATCAGAGCCATTTTATTTTTTGTTTACTGTTTTTCGAGACCGAGTAAGTTTAGAATTGTGCTAAATTTATTTTGTAGGCCTTCTAATCTTGGTTTAATGATCATCTATTTATTCATGTTTGATTGAATGGTTTGAATGATGATTATTATTTTTTTTAATAAGAGGGTTTATCGTGATAGATTAAGTTTTTTCTAGTTCGAATATGAGCCTACGAGACATAGGTATCGATGTAATAGCAGTTTCTGTTTTTAAATATCTGTTTAGATTATTTTAAGAATATGTTGAATATCCAAAAACACGAAGCACAAGCGACGGCACCGGTGGTGGTTTCAAGATTTTTGGGCCACGAATTGCGATGGTTTTTCACAATTTTTTCACTTATGTTCTTGTAATTTCTTTTTGCAATTTTTAGGCTTAAAACAATATTAAAAATGGTCCCGAAAATACAAAAAAAATAGCATAAAAAATAACCTGTCGGCGGCACCATCGGTGGCAGTACGAGGTCATTTTTCTATAGTTTTTTTGATGTTTTCGAGACTGGTTTCGAACAGGTTCTTTGGCATAAAATAGTAGTAAAAAATCATTGAAAAAATATTCCAAAAAGTGGAAAAAATAGCACCAAAATAGTGTTGAAAATAGGCGGCAATCGGAGGTAACCAGCGGTGCAATGGCGGCGGCCCTTTGGGGCTGTTTTCGGGGTTTTTTGAGACTATTTTTAAGGCATTCTTTGAAACAACAGTTAGATGGATATTTGAGCTATTTTTTATAAAAAAATGGGAGCAAAAATACGATCGAAAAAAATCCAAACGGGCGGCGAAACATGGCGGCAGTGCTGGCCGGGGATGGCAGCAGAAGCCACCTAAAGGTGGCGGCAATTGGTGGCAGCGGCGGTGCAAGGTGGCCAGCAATGGTGGGCTGTCCCATGCTGTCTTGACTCAATAGTTTTTATTTGTTTTGATACTGATACGAAATATCTGTATATATCGAAGTGTATCAAAGAATCTTGATGCAATCGGGATACAGGAAGCTGACAGGAACGTTGATTGATATAGCTTATCTTCAACAAGAGTTTGAAACTCACCAGAATTTCTATTCGATGATAAAATCGAGGTATATATATATATATATATATATATATATATGAACTGCGTGGACATTATATATCTATTTTATAATTTCTGTTAATTTAATTAATTCAAGAATTTCTATTATAATTAAAATATTTTGTAATGAAAAACAAAATTAAGTTTTTTTTTAATTAAATTTTTTTAATTAAATAGAAAAACTTTAGACATTATTTTTTTTACAAAATATCACGTTTAAGATGATTTTCTTATAAAATCGAATATCTTGAAAAAACGTAAAAATTAATTTCGAATTTTGAATTAATTAAATAAAAAAATACTTAATCTAAATAAATTATTATTTTTCAAAAAATATAGAACAAAAACTAAAATAATCAAATACCTTTAATCACTACCTTAGCTGAAAAGCTGAAGAAAAAAAAACTGTGCTTCTATAAGTTTTATTTGTTACGCATTAAAACATGAAAAGATAGTTTGGCAAATCGAAATCTGGGGAATCGTGTACACGAAAAGATGTTTGACTTTTTCAGATCATGTGATTTTTAAAATTAATAAATTTATTTTAATTAAATAAATTTTTATAACCCTAAAAAATGTTATAAAAATCTAAGTGGGAGAGGGAATTTATTCACAGATAAATTCCACGGTTTTCATCACCAGTTTGTAGGCGATGTAATTAAATCCTGCGCAATAGCTGTAAGGTCTTCTTTCCCATCGGATAGATTAATTACGGTATCGCCAGTACAAACTTCCTTTTAAGATAATTCTAGATAATTGGTACTGTGGATCACTTTCCTATCTGAAGGGTTTATTGCGAAACAATTGATTTGGGATTAGGTGATCGTTAACACTTAGCTGTATATAACAGTATCCTCTCCATCTGAGTCGCTACTATTATATACTAGACCGAAACTATGTCAGCTATTTAATTTTACTTGACAGTATCAGTTGCCTATATAATAAAATTAATAGGAATTGGCTTGTCTGGACAAATGATGGATAGTAGACGTCCTCCCATCGAGGCATGCTATTTACAAGATACCAGGCTGCTGGTGAATTTCTTTTAAAATGGTAGAGAAAACTAAATTAAAAAAAAATTCAAAATTTTGTTCATTATAATTAACGGTAATTTTAATTATGTAATTCTTAGGATTAAAATGGCTTTCAATTCACGCACGGTTATACTTAAAGAAAACAAACTAACGGGATTGAATTTTATTGACTAGAAAAGTAACTCGGATATAGCTTTAACTACGAAGGGTATTCCTTCAATGCTAGGAAATGTGTTTGTCTCTAAAAAGAGTTCTTCATCTGGGCCGAAAGACATAAAGAAGAAAAATGTTCAGAAATAGGGTGGCATGATTTCAAAGGTAGTTAGTGGGCCACTTACAGGTGTGAAAAAGCTAAAAGGAAAATATTTTTACTACAATCAAACACGGCACTAGAAAAATGTATATCCAGTTTATCTCAACAAGCTGAACAAACAAGGTAATTTCTGTTTACTGGTTGTTGAAACATGTTTAGCGGTGTTATCTACTGGTACCTGATGTCTATGTAACGCTTCGATCCCATTTTAATATAACTCAAATATGTTTTTGAAACCAAACCGATATGAAAACCCTTTCTTTGAAAACTGTGCCTTTGAACAACCCATTTATGCCTTAAAATCCATTTATGAGAAACTTGATTTAAAATCAAATTTTGACGGTGAAACACAGCGGAGACCGCTCGAGCGGACGCCTCACCGCTCAAGCGGTGACACATCTGAGAGTTTTTTTCCTAAAATTGTGAAAAACGTCTATATTTTGGAAACAAGATTCAAATAAATGATTTTATTAAACCTGTCTATGTAGACACCCCAATTTGACCCCGCCTAATCTTAGGCGAATCCGATGATTAAAACAGGTGGAATGATGTCTCAGTACGATCCTTGGGAAGAGATCCAAGACCGGTATTTGAATCCGAAACCTTCAAACCAATAAAATTTTGTCGAACCATCAAAACTTGCTGTCCAAGTAACGCGATCGCCATGTTCATTGTGGCGACCGCCAATAGAACCTCTTGAAAACCCTAGCCAAACCTGGCTACCGCCAACTCTAACCTGGCGACCGCTAACTCCAACATGGCGACCTCCAACTCCAACCGGGTGACTGCCAACTCATGATGTGCCGACTGCCAACTCCAACCGGGCGACCTCCAACTTGAAAAATCTTGACGTGTCCCAGAACATGTCAGCATCTCATTGGTTGAAGAATTCTATAAATACAGTACCCCCTAGTACGTTTTCAGGACAGAATTTGAGAGAGAGGTTTAGTGAGAGAAGCTCTGCTGAGTTACCGAGTAATTTCGAGCCTCGATGCCGAAACCCTGCTGAAATACCAAGATCCGAACCCCAATACCGAAGTCCTGAAACCCTAGCTTGAATCACCATCTGAGGATTGGACCATTGAAGCACATTCCCCCGACTCGAGGATTCTTTACCGATCCAGGTATTTTGCTTGGATCCCCGATCATTCTAATTCCATTTTCTATCTCTTTGGAGTGACCGGGTTAATTTGACCATTTCACTTTGATTACGTTATTGCATTACTTATAATTGCTTCGTTTATATTTGAATTCAACCTTTAGCTTACTTAGCTTACTTGCTTTATTTATTTGCTTACTTGTTATTAATTCATCAATTAGTGCTAATATAATTTGACAATACGACTAAATAATGTCGTTATCGTTATCGTTATCGTTATAATAAAAAGTACTTACATAAAAATAGTTGCAATTGTCAATATTGCAACTATTTAATGATAATTTTTCTTTTAATTTTAATTTAGTGTTTCCTTTGTTAGTATTTTACTTATTTCTTTTTTTTTTTCTTTTTTAGATTAGTTAATAGTTAATTTAATGTTGTTATTTGTTTTTCTCTTCTTTAATACTAATGTCCCTTTTAGTTTAAGGTTTCTTTTCTTTTAGCATTAATGTAATTTCATTTCAATGTATTATTTTCTTTTCTTGTAATATTAGTTTAATGTTCTTTTTCTAGAATTTTTTTTTTCTTTTTCTTGTAGTATAGTTTTTTTTTCTTTCAATGTAACTTTAATTTCTTTTCTTTTTGTAAATCCCCTTTTCTTTTCTTTAATACTAATGCTCCATTTTATTTTCTTTTAGTTTAATGTTCTTTTTATAACTTTTATTTTCTATCTTTTTCTTTTTTTTTAATGTTAATGTAATTTCTTTGGCTAGCATTTTATTTTCTTTTTCTTCTCTTTTATGAATAGCTTTAAATTCTCTTGTAATATTCTATTTTTTTTCTTTTAGTATTAATTTAATTAGTATTTCTTTTATCTTAATGTTAGTATTTAGTATAAAGCACCATCTTCTTCTTCTTTTTTATAACTTTATTTTCTTTTCATAACACTTATTTTTCTTTCATTTTATTAAACCCAAAAAGCCACAAAAAATCTTTTAAGTTAATCTTCATCCTTAGATGTTAATATAAATTTTCACTTATTATAATAATTTTCTTCTCTTTTCTTTTATTTTATTTTCTTTTGTCTCTTTTAAAGTATAAAATGTAAATAGTTAGGTTTTCTTCTTCTTTTTTTTTCTTCAATAGTTTGATAACATTTTCTAACTTTTTTATCTTAACATAATTTTTCTTTTGTAAAACTCTTCTTTTCCTTTAAATCATTAAACCCTCTTTTGTTATGAAACTCTTATTTTAAATTTATTTGTTAGTAAACTTTCTTTAAGATTTTTTATGCAACTTTTATCTCATATTTAGCATTCTCCATTTTTGTCATGTTAATTTAGTTTGTTTTGATAATATACATATTTTAGTTACCTTAATGAATGCGATGCAACCGAATTTTGTTTTCTAATCCAAATTTAAACTTCAGTTATCCTAGGCTCTCCTAAACCGTGGTGAACCATCCTAAACCCCAAGATCCCAATTATGCTGACCAAGTTTACCGACCAACAAAGAGGATTCCTTAAGCTGTGGAATGACTACGTAGCGAACTAAGTGTCTAACAGGGTCATCACTGACGGCAAGGGCGTGGACAAGTCAATACTCAGGCTCTTGAATCTTAGGTAAAGGTCAAACGTGGGATCACAAAATCTAACTCATATTATTACGCCACCCGAACCACCTTCACTAAAAATATACATCATAAACAATAAGGAGCATTTAGCACTTGGGGCAAAACCATCCCAAAAATTAAATCAGGGCATATAGCCAATATCACAATCAAGACATTTAGCTAATATCACAATATTTCAATCCCATCAATCACGGTACCAACCCTAAGGTTTAATTTTTTTTATTCTTTTCTCAAAATAAAATGGTGAACCCCGCGAAACCCAACCCAATTTTGAAAGATACGAAGGAACTCCAATAACCCAAGATGAAATGTAGGGATGCTCATAATGTGCAATATGCTTTTCGTGTGCAATTAATTATAGCATGGCGTATAAACACAATATGGCACGGGGTACAACTTGCTAAAGTATCAAGTACAAACATGCGAAGTATAACCATAATTTATGCGACATAGAATCGAACTATCGACATGAATTCATTTCATTAAAATTATTATTTCCACACACCAAACATTCACAAGGTTCATATAAAGTTCATATAAGGTTCACACACTCAAGTTCCATAAGTAACATGTCATTCGAACACTTAGGCAATTTTAGGTAAAAGTTTAATTGCTAGTTTTAATAATACGACAGTATTTTTAGGCCCTTAGACATTGATTTAATTTCTAAAATTTGAACGCCAATTAGATAAAAGCATTTCCTATAACTTTTATATTTATCACCAAGGTCAGCTCCTAATCGGTAAAAATTAACTAGACGGGCAAACACCGAAACGGACTCTAGATAAAAATTTTAACGGCGAACGATCAAAAGAAAATTCGGGCAATCAAAGTTAATTTAGATGAATATCTGTTGTAGATCTAATCTTCAACTACGACTTGATTTCGAGTTGAAGCCCTATTCAGATCTTCTACTATATTCCCTTACGAGATCCTCGAACGTAGTGTGGGCTACGATCCTTCGAGAACTCGTACTGGTAGAACCCCGATATATTTAAGTCTTGAAAGATAAAAATAATATCATAATAATATATGAGATATAAACTATCTGATATATGATGTATCAATCTCAAACTGGTTCATCCTACCCATGTATATATAGGGCTACAGTAGGGACTTAGAGAGTAATTATGAGTAAGACTTTCAGTGAAACACAAACACTTACCAGCTGTTTCTATAAATAAAGAAAGACGCATAGTAGTATCTGCAATTATGGAAAACCAACAGTGGTTTCTGCAATTTCAATAAAACACTGAATTACAGTTCACACCACTAAAGAACTGTAATTGCACTTTGATCCATAATCTCAAGACCTTCTAGCATTGAGCTCCTGTTATTAAATGTTTACCATTTCTCCCCACATTAAGATTCTCGATAAACGCCAATTAAATTTAATTACTGACAATTTAATTTAATCGAAATTTTGATATTTCTTAAACCCTTCCTCTTAACTTGTTTGACCGCCGGATAATTAAATCCACCTGCAGGGTTTGGTTCGATCAAAACTTATAAGCATCCTTAAGGAGGTATCATCAATCCCGATCATTCGGGACGTGAATTTCGTCAATAATTAATATTTGTCATATAAATAATAC